>RJWM01010917.1:0-61661 GCA_004363535.1 Dasyprocta punctata
TTTTTTTTTTTTTTTTTTTTTTGGTATCGGGAAACTCAGGAGCTCATGCTTGCTGGGCAGGTACCATGCTGCTGAGCTACATCCCAAGAAGCCCTTATTTTTCACAAAACAATATTTTACACTTTAGTAAGAAATCCTTCAGCTGGGGCCATGGAGCATGCCTGTAATCCCAGCGCTTGGGAGGCTGAGGCAGGATTGGAAGTTCAAGTCCTGCCTGTACTATTTAGTGAGGCCTTCTTTCCAAGTAAGAAGTAGCAAAGGGTAGGAGCGCAGCTCAGTGAGAAGGCCCTGGGCTCAAGCCCCAGTACTGAAAAACAAAAACAAGAAACCCCAGAAAACTTTCAACAACCGGTTATTCTTACAAAGTCCAGTTTTAATTATTAATCCATATCTTTGGGGGACTATAAATATATACTAAAATAGGAGACACCTTGCATCACATATATACGATGTTCTATATAGATGACTAGGAATTATTAGCAAGATTGCATTTTTTTTTTTTAAAATCTGACTCAGATACAAGAAGGAAAGCAGAACCTACTTTTGGAGGTCATGACCCTCGCACAGCTGTTCAGCTTCGAAGCCTCAGCACAGTGTTAAAACGTCTCAAGGAAATCATGGAGGGGAAAAGCCAGGTACTGTTGAGTGTTCTGTTTAAGTGGTTATTAGGTCAGAGTAATAGATATTCTCCTGCTTTCTTCAAGACGTTTTATTATTTGTGTGACTAGGATTCAAGTTTCCTTTTGTCCTCATGAATATTCAGTTGGACCTAAGACTGATGTTTAGAAAGGACCACCCTTTTGTGATTGCATTATGAATCTTGTATATGTGTGGAGAGAATGTTGGAGAGCTCTCTTCTCTCTATATCTCCTTCTTTGTTTTTTTCCATACAAATTTTAGAATTAGCTTGTCATTTTCTACAAAAGAAACCTAGAATTTCATTTGCCATTGCAGCTTAATCAGTGTTTTCAAGAAGACTTCGTACATTTTTGCTGTTATAGGATAGCGACCTGAAGCAGTACTGGATGCCAGATAGCCAGTGTAAAGAGTGCTATGACTGCAGTGAGAAATTCACGACCTTCCGACGTAGGCACCATTGCCGATTATGTGGGCAAATCTTCTGCAGTCGTTGCTGTAATCAAGAAATTCCTGGAAAATTTATGGGCTATACAGGTAAATGCATTTTATTGATAGTATTATAACTTTTAAAGGTCATGACAGTAAGATAGCCAGAGCTATAAAATAGCAGTAGAAGCTAATATTTATTTTGGGCTTTATGTGTAAGACATGGAAACACAATGGTAAGGGGCCATAGCTTTATTTTTCAGAAGTTTACAGTTGAATAATGAAGCACTTGGAAATATTCATAAATGGAATAAAAACTGGTATGTCATACATACTAGCAAAACACCATAGCAATATTAAAACTGCTTAGATAATATGGTTATAGTAGATTTATAATTTATGTTACTATGAGCATTTTTACTTTATAAAATAAATATCCTTGACTTATACTATGTTTTGGTAAATTGTGTCTTACAGTCTTCTATAAAGAGCAGAGTCAGATTTTAGCAGTACAGAAAATTGAAGTTATTTGTTGAAACATTTGGGAGTGGAAGTAGCAGAAATTACCTAAAAGAGAATGTTGAACATCTGTCTTGTTTTTGTTATGCAAATCTTCCTGTTGCTCTTACTCACTTTTTTTTTTTAACCTAAACTGCTACAACTTTCAGAATGTCCATTATTTTTCACCTAGATTAAGACTCCAGCTTTTTTTTTTGGCGAGGGGAGTACTGGGTATTGAACTCACAACCTTGCACTTGCAACCTTGCTCCAGCTCTGAAGAGACATTTTTACCTTTTATTTTCTCTGTATTGAATTCATTTTTTATACTCCATGAAAAATGCAAATTTGTGTTCTTTGTGAAATACTAATTTGATCGTGTTAGGGTATTCTCTGTCTAATACACTTTCAAAGCTATCATTACTCTTAGGATAAAACTCATCAGTTTAATAGGTTGGTGTTTTAGTTTCTTAGGGCTGCTGTAGCGAAGTACAACAAATTGAGTGGTTTAGAACTCCAGAAATTTTTGTCTTACAGTTACACAGGCCAGAAGTACCATAATACAAGCTAGGAAACCTGTCTAGGGATTCTGCTAGTTGCTGGATTATGTCTGTTTCAGATATATCTTCCAGAACTGGGGAAATGACAACAGAGCTCACTTAACCCATTGTGAAATGACTTGAACTCTACTGATCACCTAACCTCCATAAACTTCTACTGTGACTGTTGGCCTATGTTTGGGTCTTCTGGGAGTACTGTAAAATTAGAGCTAGTTCTACTAATCTCTGAGAAGTTTGACTGTTTTCTTCCTGTCTCATGATATACTCACTTCAGTAAAACACCATAAATCCCTTTGGTGAAGGTAGAAAGATGTCTTGGATACTTTTCTCTTTGATGAGACAAAATATCTGACACCCAAAGGAGTTAAAGGAGAAAAAATATCTGACACCCAAAGTTAACTCAAAGTTAACTTTAAAGGTTAAAGGTTAGGATCCATAGTCAGCTGAGTCCAAGGCAGGGCCTTTGCATCACCCACACCCAGAACTATGCTAGACCAATCAGTGGACTCATTTAGTAACTACACACCCTTAATCGCAGCGTCACACTGGATCCAGCTCCCTCCCAAAACTGATCTGTGAGCGCATGAGGCTTTGGAGGGACAGTAGATTAACAGTTTGAGTTTCTGGCGATATAGTGCCACGCTTCTTTAAGGGGACCTAGTCTCCTCTTCATTCAAGGAATTCTGGGCCAGTAAATGGCTGAAGGGTGGGAATCGATTGAGGGATGATGACTACATTGATATGTATTTTAGAAAAATTCCAGTCTCTACTTGCTGTGGAATTCTTCTATTTGTATAAGTCAAGTAAGAAATTAGTAGACTGCCAATCTGCCTCACATCTAGGGACACTGTGGTCACCTAGTTAATGCTGTAGGTCCCTTTGAGTCACACTCATTGTTGCTTTGGCTCTGACGTCTGCCTTGTCTCTGGGTATTAAGTGCTGCTACTTCATCCCCCACTCTGGAATGCAGTTATCCCCATTACATTTAATTTTCTTGATTCAGTGGCAGCAGTTCCTGCTATAATTTCTGACCTACAAACAACATCAACCATAAGAATAACCAAAGCTCTTCAAGGGTGCTGGGGTTCCCTTCATAAATCTTCATAGTGCGCTCAGAGGTCTGTCCTCTGGGGTGGGTCGGCAGGTTTTACATGGCAACTTCACTGGTTTTTGGTTTTTTTCTTCTTGTTTTGGTATATGTGACCAAGTAAAATTTGTTATGGACAGTGTGGTAGAGCAAAGTTCCCAGTATCTGTAGACAAATCCTTAAGTTGTATATAAAGAGGATCCCTGAGGTCCTCTTTTCCTTTCTCCACTTCGTGTACTCAATTAGGAGCAACTGCTGGTAGCTCATCGCTTTAGACTGCTTGCTAGTTTGACAAAAATGTTTTAAGGTATTAAATACATGAACACCCAGAACCTTGGTTCTTTTGTTTTTTTTTTTTTTTTTTTTTTTTTTTTAGTGGTACTGGGGATCAAACCCAGGAGTGCTCCACAACTGAGCTGTGTATCTGCAGCTCTGTTTTTATTTTGATACAGAATCTCATTAAGTTGCCCAGGCTGGCCTCAAACTTGTGCTCCTCCTGCAGGGTCCAGAATAGCTGGGATTACAGGTGTGTACCATTGCACCTGACTCCTTAAAAATATTGATTTGGTATATCCATAGGTGATAGTTGTGTGTTTCTGTTACCATAGTGCACCATAGACTGTCTGTGTTCTCTTTGCTATTGGAAATAGAGTCATTAATGCCTTCACATCTAATCTAGTTTAGAGAACTAGGTCCAGAAACTGAAGTGCTAATTCAGAAAACTTACCTTAAAATTCTATTCTTCTAGGACCATTCTTGGTACCAAAATCTCTATTCCAGTTCTTCAGGGAAACAAAGCCACGCAAAAAAGGACACATCCGTGCTTGTGTGCATGCACACACACACTTCCATGTGCACAAGGACACATCTGTGCCTGTGTGCACACACACGTGCACCTGCACACACATGTGGGAGGTGGGGGTTTACGTATATCTCAAGGAAGTGACTCAAGTGATTGTGATGGCTGGGAAGTCTGAAATTCAAACAAGCCCACAGGCTGGAAATTCCTGCAGGATTTCAGTTTTGCAGTATTGGGATTTTTTTTTCCTTTGGAAATTTTAGTCTTTGCTCTTAAGACCTTCAGCTGATTGAGTAAGACTCATATTGTCAAGGGTAATCTGCTTTACTTAGAGTCAACTGATAGTAAATGTTAATCACACCAAAAACAAAACAAACTTCATCTATGCTTTTTGACCAAACAGCTTGTCTAGCCAAGTTGACACATAGTACTAACTGCCTCAAATGGAATAATGTGTGCTGGGCAGTTACACATTGAGACCTTGAATAAATGTGAAATACCCAGGACAGTACTTGGCAATAGAAAAAGTTTGATAAGTATTAAGCCGTTATTACTGGTGTTAGTAGCAGTAATGTCTCTGTGTTTGTCATACGACTTTTAAAATTTTATGTTTTATGTCTGTTGCCTGCGGTGGACTGTGATTCTCTGGCAGCAGGGCTGTGTCTCATCAGTCTTTGTATTCCCATTATGTAATACTTGAATATGTTCATTAGACCCTTGTTGATGAATGTTCCTCATGAAATGAAAAGTTGTAGTCAGGCATAACACTTAGTTTGCATTGATTAGATAATTTTAGTTCTAATAGTGAACTGTTTTAAGGGCGATATCCTTTGTAGTATAAGAAAAAAGGAAACTTTAGTTATGGTAAATTGTTAGGGGTAACTTCCTTGCTGTAATGCTACTTTGGTTGGTTATCCTAGTACTTTGATTGGAGGTTTTTTTTGGTTACTACTATTGTTTAGGTGCCGACTGAAGTGGGTATATTTTGTTTCAGAGTTTTTTTTTTTTTTTTTTTTGTGGCACCAGGGATCGAACTCACAACTTAACGCCTGCCAGACAGGCACTAATGCCATTGAATCAAACTCCCAACCCTAGTTTTTTGAGGCAGGGTCGCACTATGTAGTTCAGGCTGGCCTTGCGCTCACGTTGTAGCCCAAGCTGGCCTTGAACTCAAAACGCTCCTCCTACCTCAGCCTCCCGAGTGCTGGGATTAAAGGCATGCTTGTTTTAGAGTTTTAATAGATGTTATCTGTTAAATTGTGGAAGCAGAACTTAATGATGCAAGAAGTTACATTTTTTTATTCTGATTAAAATACTTATATAATTTAATAAAACAGTAGTATTTTATTGGTTTTAAAATGAGTAAAAGGCAATTTATTATACCTGGTAGTATTGTAATAAGACCATAGTACAGTGAAGTTTTAGAAATCCTTAGTGTCAATTCAGATTTTTAATATTAATGGTAAAGATTAATTAGGGTAAAATTGTTAACATATTAGAAAAGCTTAGTCGTGTTCTGAGAGACACATTGCTAAGCACCTTTGTCCTTATACAAGCAGCATGTTTACACAAGCCTAGATGGTATTGATTAATACCTCAGTACGGTGTTTTACTTTTATTTTTTTATTTGAGAATGCATCTTGCTGTGTTACCCAGGTATCCAGGTTGATCTTGCTGGTGGGCTTATGTGATCCTACTGCCTCAGCCTTCCGATTATCAGCATGACCTCTTGATAATCAAGAGATGCATTAAGGTGACAAGTATGTGGGTGCTGCCAGCATAACATGGTGTACTATTTTACAGTAAATTATTGTTTTTTATAGAGAAAGAGTAGACTCTAAAATAATAATGGCAGTGATAGGATAGTGAAGACATAAACCAGAGGCAGTCATTTACCATTGCTATCAAGTGTTGTGTGCTACACATAGTGTGGTATAATATTGTAGGAGTGGTAGAGTGTAGGTTTATTTATGTCAGCATCATCATGAACACGTGACTAATGACACTACAATAGCTACAGCATTGCTAGGCAGTAAGGATTTTTCAGGCCCGTTACAGGCTTTTCTAGCACTGCTGTATTACGTTGACTGTCATTAGCTGCAGAGTTGTGATGTGGCCTGTGTGTGTGACCTGCTTCTGTCATGTGTTGTCCTGTTAGGAAGGGCTGGGCTGCGCATCAGTGCCTAGCATGTGTGAGGCCTGGGTTCCGTCACCAGCACTGCAGATCGCAGCCAAAACCCTGCAGGACCCCTCCCTCTCTGAAGGGCCAAGTGTTTGAAATCAACGGCAGATGTTGCTGAGGTCTCAGGCCCAATCTCAGTCTTCTCAGGATGCTGTGCTGGGGGCCTCTCCCAGCCTTGTTCTTCCCCTTGCTGCTGCAGTCTGGAATTTGGAGGGCTTGGAACACGAGGGCCACACAAGCACAGCCGCCTCCCTGTTCTTCAGTGCTCAGTGCCGGGGGTAATGTCGAGGTGTTTGTGGAGGCTGGGGTTGGAGCTCAGTGGACAAGGCTCTGGTTCAGTCCCTGGCTCACACATGCATGCACACATGTGTGTGCACAAAAGTTAGGGAAAATCAGGATGAATATGAAAACTTGTCTTTGGGTAGGACTGTATCCTTAAAATTGCATTTAGAACTATTAAGTAACCCTGTTTGTCCTCCCAAGAATATTTCATTTCGTTCACTATAAGAATGTCTTTTAGTGGCCGGGCGTGGTGGTGCACACCCAGCACTCGAGAGGCTGAGGTAGGAGGAGCGTTGTGAGTTCAAGGCCCATAGTGATTCTGCCTCAAAAAAAGAACTAGGGCCAGGAGTTTGGCTCAGTGGCTTAAGCGCCCGTCTGGCAGGTGTGAGGTTGTGAGTTTGATCCCCGGTGCCGCCAAAAAAAAAAAGAATGTCTTTTAGTTTTTATTCCTGTGTATTCCATTTCTTTTAAGACTGTTTTAAAAGTTTTTTGCTCTTCAGGACTCCATTCTTTAGGACTGTATAATAGAGACCTTAATTGTATTTTCTTCTTTACTTGAGGCCTAGGAAAAACGTTCACATTTGTGTTGGTGTACTCTATTGAAAGTAGAATTTTCTGGTACTGTTTAGTCAACTTTTTTTTTTTTTTTTTTTTCTTGTTTTCCGAGACAGGATCTCACCATGTATGTAGTGCAGGCTGGCCTTGAACTCACTATGTCACCCTGGCTGGCCTCGAATTTGAGGTGTTCCTCCTGCCTTAGTCTCTTGAGTGCTAGGATTATAGATGTGCAACACTATGCTCAGCTGGTCAAATTTTTAGGAAGTTGTATTTGTAAATTTTTTTACTGGTCGTACATGTTTGCACTTTGTGTTACTGCATTCATTGTGAGGAGTTGGTTTATGTACACAACACACATTAATTCTTTTTACTTCCCCTTCCTTTCACTTCCCATTTGAAGTAGTTTGGGTGCTTGGATTACTTTATTATAATTATGATTCTTAAAATAGGTAACTGAGCCAACCATAGTATTTTACTTCTTTAAAATGTCTTTGTTACTAGGCTTTCCTTAAAGACATTTCTGTTATTACATTACCTGTTAACCCAAAGATTTAAAGTAATTTTGTTGAGTAATGTATCACTGCTTTTACTTAATCTTCTTTTTTATTTATTTTTTCTCCTAGGGGACCTCCGAGCTTGTACATACTGTAGAAAAATAGCCTTAAGTTATGCGTATTCCACAGACAGTAATTCCATTGGGGAAGACCTGAATGCTCTTTCAGATTCGGCTTGCTCTGTGTCTGTCCTTGATCCGAGTGAGCCCCGAACCCCTGTCGGGAGTAGAAAAGCCAGCCGGAACATATTCTTAGAGGATGATTTAGGCTGGCAAAGGTACTGTCACTGGAATGGAATTTATTTCTACTTGAGAAATACTGATAGTCTTGTGACCTGTGAGTGCTTTAGGCTAACATTTATTTTCTTTGAATTATTTTCTGCAAATTCACTGTGTTGTCCTTTCTCCTCAGTCTGCACATATTTGTGAACAGTGATGGTGCTAACTAATTAGAATCGAAGATTCATGAGGAGCGGGAATTTCTAACCCAGGGTTCTGCTGTGGGCACTAGGAACGGTGCATGGCATGTGTGTGTCCTGAGAGCGTGGTTTGGAACGGCAATAGCAGTCATTGGGATTTATAATTCCTAATGTCTTCTTTGAGAAGGAGCATGCTCATAAGATTTTTATTAATATTTTCAAATGAAGTTAGAAGTTCTAAAGGAACATTTGTCTTTCTGTATGTCCAAATATGCTGCAGTGCCTGGTAACAGAAGGCACTATGAACTCTTTCAGGGAAGTTACCTAGAATTTTTTGAATTAAAACTTATATTGATTATTTATTCAGCTAAATAATTTTCTTTCTTTCTTTCTTTTTTTTTTTTTTTTTTTTGAGACAGAATCTCGCTATGTAGTTCAGGCTGGCCTTGAGCTTACTTTGTAGCCCAGGCTGGTCTCAAACTCACAATTATCCTCCTTCCTCAGCCTCCCGAGTGCTGGGATTACAGGTGTGTACCACCACACCCAGCTGTAAATAATTTTCTTAAGCATAACACCAAATCTGGTCATATCAAAGAGTTTAGAGTTTTAATTAATGTTTTCCTGATTACTTATTTTCTTAGCTCTTAAGGGAATGAGGAATAAGTAAATGACATATTTAAACAGAAATAAAAAACAAGTTCTGTAGTCACCCATCCAGCTAATTTTATTGTCATTTCAGATACAAGCTTTTATCATGATTCTTTTGGTGGTTCATATACTTAAGATTAAAAACTGTACATTTTCCACCGTAAAGGAAGAACAGAAATGGCTTATAACCTCATTGTTGCAGGCAAAAGAGTTTAAAAGTTTAAAGCACTTCATTGAGATAGAATTTTCTTCTTGCTGTCCCAACTGATCTCGGTATCTTCCCATTTTCTCTGTAGTTTGATTCATCCAGACTCCTCCAGTTCGTCCCTCTCAACAAGACTTGTGTCTGTTCAAGAGGATGCTGGGAAATCTCCTGCTCGAAATAGGTAAGCTGTCAAATAAAAGCACTGTATTCTGTCTTATTTTTATTTCTTTGTCTAATAATAAGAGCAAATATTTTTTAAAAAGTCGACCGCTCGTCGTATAATTTCCTAGCTCAGAATGATTTTGTGCTTGTCAGCTGTTGCTTTCACCCAGCAGCTCTTTTCAGGATTCTCCACTGGCTTCAGTTATCAGAACCTGCAGCACCATCTGGCTTCTGGTTTGTTAGGGAGATGTGGAGATGTGAGAGAATGAGCCATTGGACATTTTGTGGGAGAGTTTCCCAGTTTGAGCAATTATGAGTAAGATCGCTGTGAGCATCTTAGTCACTTTCTCGTTGCTGAGGCACAGTACCTGACACCCACCGCTTACAGGAGGAGAGGCTTATGTTTTGCTCATGGTTCTTAGAGGATTTAGCAGAGTCGGCTGCCTCTCAGGCAGAAAGGCCGTGGCGGAAGCGTTTGGTGGAGGAAGTGGCGAGGAGGCAGAGCCAGGAGGGAAAGGCTGGGGGACACACCCTCCAGATCCCGCTCTGGTGATGCACCTCCAGCCCTGCCCCACCTTGTAACAGATGCACCCACTGGTGAGTACATACCCCATGGTCCAGTCGGCTTCCAAAAACCCCACCTCGGAACACCGGAGGCTTCAGGGGACGCTCAGATCTAAGCCATCACAGCGTCCATATGCAGGTTTTTGTGTTGATGTAGTTTTCAGTTCATTTGACTAAATACCGAGGAGCGTGAAGGCTGAGTCGTATAAGAGCATGTTTTGTTTTCAAGATACAGCCACTCTGTTTGTCATTTTGCATTTATACCAACATGAATGGGAGGTTTTTCTTGTTCTACATCATTTCCAGAATTGGTATTGGCAGTGTTTTGGATTTTGGTCATTGTAGTAGGTGTATAGTAGTATCTCATCATTGTTTTAATTTGCTATTTTCCTTTTATATATGAAATAGAATATCTTTTCCTGTGATTACGTAATGTGTTGCCTTTCTGTCACTGTGATAAAATACCTTATAGAAACAATTTAAATAGAGAAGTGATTTATTTTGGCTCATCTTTTTAGAGGGTTCAGTTAAAGGTCACTTGGCTTCATTGTTTCTGGACCTGTGAGGAGACCAAGGACAAAGTGTACTCTATAAAGTCACACTGCCTCCCACTCAGTTCCTCATCCTAAAGTTTTTGCCTCCTCCCTGTGGTATCGTTAGTACTGCTGGGGACACTGAGCCTTTGGGAAGTGTTCCAGGCCTGAACTATTAACACTTGGCATCTGTTTGCCATCTTTGATAAGGGATCTGATAAAGGCTTTTTGTCCATTGTGTAATTATGTTCATCTTCTCAATTTTGAAGTTTTAAAAAAAATTTTAGAGGGCGGGTGTGGTGGCGCACTCCTGTAATCCCAGCACTCGGGAGGCTGAGGCAGAAGGATCATTGCAAGTTAAAGACCAGCTTGGGGTGCAAAGTGCACCCAAGGCCAACCTGAACAACATACTGAGACCCTGTCTCAAAAAGACCAAAAAAAAAAAAAGAATTTAGATAAGAGTTTTTTGTCTGATGTGTTTTTTGTAACAATTTTTTCCATTGTATGCTTTGTCTTTTCATTCTCTTGACATTGTCCTTGGCAAGACAGAAGTATGTAAGTTTCTTTTTTTCATTTTTCCTTTTTGTTTCTTGAGGCAAGGTTTTTGCTTTGTAGTTTAGGCTGCCTTGAACTTGCAGCAATCCTTCTGCCTCAGCCTCCCAAGTGCTGGGATTTGAGGCATGCAGCACCATGTCTGGCCCAGAACGATTTAATTTTAGTGGTTTAGATGATCACTTGTTTCTTTCATGGACTGTGTCTTGGTCTCATCTCTTAAAAAAGTTATCACCATATCAAGGGTCATCTGGGTTTTCTGTTGTATTTTGGTAGTTTTGTATTTCTGCATTTTACACTTAGATCTATGATTCATTTTGGATTAACTTTTATGAAGGATATAAAGTGCTTTGTCTAGAGTTTTCGTTTTTGTTTTGTAGGTATTAGCTACTCCAGAACCATTGTGGAAAAGATTATCTTTTACTCCATGTATTTCTTTTGCTGTTTTGTCAAAGATCAGCACATTCTTTATCTGAGTCTGTTTGTGGGCGTTCTTCTGTCTTACTGACCTGTCTGCTCTTTTTTACCAAAGCATATTGTCTTGATAGATATATCGTGTAGCTTCTTTTTTTTGTTTTTGGTCCCGGGGATCATACTCACAATCTTGCGCCTGCCTGGCAGGTGCTTATGCCACTGTGCTAAATCCCTGGCAATATAGTGTAGCTTTATAGTAAGTCTGAAAGTCAAGTTGTATTAGTCTTTTTACTTTGTCTTTCTCCTTCAATATTGTGCCATTTTGAGTGTCTTGCCTTTCATTGTAATCTTCAGACTCATTCAGTCAGAATCTGCAAAGTAAATTATAGGGATTTGAAACAAGATGTGACATCTTGACAGTGTCGAGTCTTCATATTTATGAACGTGGAATATCTCTGCATTCTTCGATTTCTTTCAGTAAAGTTTTGAAAGTTTTCCTCATTTATATCTTGTACAAATTTTGTTAAATTTGAGCTGGGTGTGGTCACGTACACCTGTAATCCCAGCACTGAGAAGGTGGAGTGAGGCAGGAAGATTGCCACGAGTTTGAGGCCAGCTGGGGCTACATAGTGAGTTCAAGGCCAGCCTGAACCATATAGTGGGAACCTTTCTCAAAAAACCAAGAAACAAAACAAAACAAAACGCCTTCTCCCAAAAAACAAATTTTGTTAAATTTATACCTAAGTATTTAATTTTTTGGAGGTCATAATGTAACTTTCATTTTTAATTTTGCATTCTACTTGTTCATTGCTGGCATATAGAAAAAGGATTAACTTTTACATATAAATTTTGCACCTCTAATCTTGCTATAATCACTGATTATTTCTGGGAGCTTTTGTTGTTGTTTTGAACTTTTCTATAGATATTCTTGTCATCACCAAACAGTTTTATTTCTTTCTACTCAGTAAATCTTTTGTTTCCTTTTCATGTCATATTGTATTAGGCGAGACTTTCAGTACAGTGTTAAAAAAGAATGACAAAGGAGGACATTTTTGCATTGTTTTGTGATCATAATGAGAAAGTTAAGTTTTTTGCTATAATGTTGCTAACTGTAAGATTTTTTTAGATATTCTTCATTGAGTATCAAGAATGGATTAAGAATAGAGGGAAGTTTTCTCTATTCCTACTTAACTGAATTTTCTTTTTATAATGAAAGGGTGTTGAATTATATCAGTTGCTTTTTCAGGGTTTTTCTGTACATTCTTCATCCTTTTGATGTGATGGTTTGCATTAATTGATTAATTAATTGAATGTTGTGCCATCTTTACATACCTGGGATAAATCCCACTTAGACAAGGAGTATAACTAAGTTTATGCATTGTCATATTGAATTTGCTACTATTTTGTTGAAGATTTTGTATCTGTGCTAGTGAGAAGAAGTAGTTTGTTGTATCTTTATCTAGTTTTCTACTACAAGAATGCTGGTTTTATTGAATGAGTTAGGAAGTATGTATTCCCTCTGATTCCATTTTTAGGAAGACAGCGTGAAGACTTGATGTACTTTTTGTCTTTAACTGTTTGGTAGAATTTGACGAGTGAATCATTTGGGCCTGGTGCTTTTGTTTTGGAAAGTTATTAATTATTGATTCACTTTTATTTTCTAGATGCAGGCATATTCATAATTATTCTGGTGTGAATTTTGGCAGATTATGACTTTCGAGAAATTGGTCCTTTTCATGTCTGTTAGATCTTTGGTGAGGCTCCATCTTTCATTTCTGATGTTAGTACTATGTGTTTTGTCTCTGTTTTCATAGCTAGAGCATTATGGATTTTTTTGACCTTTTTAGTGAACTAGCTTTGGTTCCATTGATTTTGTCTATTGATTTTCTGTTCTCAGTTTTATTGACTTCCACTCTTAAATTTTATTTGCTTTCCTGTACTTGCTGTGGATTTACTCTTTTTCTAATTTCTTAAGGTGAAAGCTTAAATGATTGATTTCATATCTTTTCTAATGTGCATATTTAGTGCCACAGATTTGCCTGTAAGTTCTGTTTTTGTTGCAGCCTATGAATTTTGATATATTTTCATTTCATTTATTTAAAGATGTGTTTTAATTTTTCTTGAGATTTCTTATTCAACTCAATTTTTTTAGAAGTTTTTTCATCTCCCAAGTATTTTGGGTTTTTTTAGCTGTCTGTTATAGATTTGTGCTTTAACTCTATTGTAGTTTTTCTATTCCTTATTTGAATATGGTGCGAGTGTTGCTCAAAGGTTCATGTGCTGGAAATCCGGTCCCCTGTATGGTGGTGTTGCAAGATGATAGAATCCAGAGGAGGTGAAGACTAGTGGGAGGTGGTTAGTCCATTGAAGATGCCCTCTTGAAGGGCTCAAGGAGTTTTGTGGAATCCTAGTTAGTTTCTGTCTCAGACTGTTATAAAAATAGGAACGCTGAATGTCTCTGGGTTTCTTCCCATGTGGTGGTTTTTACTTGCATGTGCTCCTACTGTGGTGTCGTCTGACATATTGTAATACAACTAAGAAGGCCCTGACCAGAGCAGGGTGATACTGACACCATACTCTTGACTCTCCAGAACATGAGCTAAGTAAACTTATTTTCTTTATGTTCCCAGTTTCAGATATTTTGTTACAGCAACAGCAAATGGACTAATACAGTCCAATATGTGGTCTGTGTTTGTCAATGTTCCATGTAAAATTGAGAGTGTGTAATTATGTAAGTGGTTTATATTATATCCAGTTCATTGATGTTGTTAGGTTCCAGTTGGTCCTTACTGGTTTTCATCTCCTGTATTTGTCTCTGATAAATGCTCCAATTTTACTTCATGTTTTTTATATGTTCCTTACTTTTTCTGTTAATCCACTTAGCATATTGATCACAGTTTAAAAAATTCCTGCAGGCCCTCATATATATAATGATAAGGTGTGGGGTGAAAGGAAGTGTTTTATAGTCCTATGATTAAATATTAGTCCTTGCACTGTGAATTTTACCTACACTTCAGGTTTTTTCTCCCCCTTAGGTGGGACAAGATGCCTGGAGGAGGCTGGAGTTGCATATTTTTCTTCTGCCACGTGGATAATTAGGAGGGACTGGAGTTTGGTATTTCCATTCCCAAGTGCATTAGTCTTTGGTATTCTACCTGGTTAGGGTTTGATGAAACAGTTCCTCTTAGAGCAGGACTTGTTAAGAACAGAACTCTGGCATATTTCAGTGTTTTTTCCTGTCCCCCTACAGGGAGGCTGGAGGATATTTTTCTTTGATGTTCACTGGGAGGACCTGCTAGAGCTCCTCAGAGTCAAGCCCACCAGTAGCTGCCTAATCCCCTTGCATACTTTGTCCACTTAGAGTTTTAAATCTCTCAAGCTTGTTCACATTAAGTCCCCAGGACTTTACCAATTCTATTTGAGGTTTTTCTACCTCAGTACTGTTTTCCAGGGATGTTTCTTTTTGTGAGTTTCTGCTCCAGTAAGTTGTGAGTCTCTGTATCCCCCAGTCTGTGTCTCTAATAATTGGGGTCATAGTTTGCACTGTAACTCCATTTGTCTGACACAGCTCAAAGGAAAGTTGCTGACTTTCAGTTTGTTTAGCTTTTTAGTTGTTGTTAGGACAGAGTGAAGACTTTAAGATTCTTATATGTCAGATCAAAGTAGGAAATACTCTTTTTACTAATTTAGTGTTTCCTCAGAACAATCAACCTTTATATCACCATAGTATAAATTCAAGAAATTGTAATGGTGGTGAATTTTTATCATCTAAATAGATTGTATTCTATATTGGCCAGTTGTCCTAATGATGCACTTTGTGCTAATTTCCCCCTTGTCTGTATTCTAGTCCTGTGTCATGCGTTACAGTTATTTGTCATGTCTCTTGGACTTCTTCACACTATTTTCACTTTTCATGCTATTAGTGTTTGTGAAAAGGATAGGTCAACTGACATAATCTCTTGGCTAAGGTTAGATCTTGGGTTTCTTCCTTGGAAAGTAAAGTTACCAATTTTTCCTTTGTAATACATGATACATGGGGAGATACTTTATTACTACATAAATATCTTTTTTTTTATCAATCTCTCATTTAATAGTGTTACCATCCATTTATGGTTCTGCTTAAATCAGATGTTACTGTGGTGGATCCAAAATGGTGATTTTTTTTTTTCAAAATGGTGATTTTTTTTGTTTTTGTTTGTTTTTTGATTTTTTGAGACAAGAGTCTTAGGTAGTTCAGGCTGGCCTTGAACTTACTATGTAACCTAGGTTGGCCTTGAACTTACAGTGATCCTCCTGCCTCAGCCTCCCAGCTGCTTAGATTACAGATGTGTGCCATCACATCTGGCCAAAAGGATGATTTTTCTAACTCTTCCATTCCTTCTACACTTACTGGTTGATGTTCTACTTTATGAAAACTTTCTCTTATTGGAGAGTTTTGAATGTAGAGTTGGGAGGATGCCATGAGCTGAATTACAATTTGAAAGAAGCACTGTAGCTGCTTAAAAAAAAAACTAAGGTAAATGCTACTGCTGAGTGCCACTGACTGAGAAGGCAGGCTTGTAAAAACATCACAGTGTACCTCACCCACCGTATGCACTTGAGTCTGGCACCGTGTGACTTCTGGCTCTTCCCCCAAATCAAAATGACCATGAAAGGTAGGCATTTTGAATGGATTCAGAACATTGAGGCAGCCGTGACAGCTCAAGGAAAGACACTCATGAAAGAGAAGTTCTAGAACTTCTTCAGAAAGTGGCAAGAATGCTAAGTGTGTTTGAAGTCAGAGGATATATTTTCAAGGCAATTTTACTGTTATAAATCTAAAAAAATAAAACATCCACCATGTTTTTCAGTCACACCTTCTGTTTTGATTGTAGCAATAATAGGATTTGCTGATCACTTGCATGTAGGCTACTACAGAAAGAGGCATCTAAGATTACTCAGATTTTTGGCCTGAGCAATTGGAAGACTATAATTGCCATGTGCAGTGGTCCCGCAGCTCACAAACTCATTTCTCTCCGTGATTCTTGACTTAAATAAAATTGGACGAGACCTGAATCAGATTTCCTCATAAGGTCAACATCGAACCTCACCATTAAATTGGATTCAGATCTTGTCCAACTTGGTTTGAGACCATAATCGTGGAAAGAATCAAGTTTGTGAACTGAGGCACCACTGAACTGGTATGAGGAAGATGAGATGTAGCAGTTTGGTTTCAGATGTGTTGAATTTGAGATCCTGCTAGATAAAGTTACAAGGGAAGTTAAATAGTGTATGTGAGTTCACAGTTTAGGGGAGAAGAGCAGGCTGGAGACACAGACTTACGTGTTGTCATTATGTGAATAGTATTTAAGGCTATCAACCTGGAGATCAAGAGAGTGTGAAAAGAGGAGGTGCAAGCAAGGACTGAAATTGGTGAAGTGTAGAAGAACTAGAAATGCAGACTGAAATAGAAGGTATTTGTCTTGCCAGGCAAGTGAAGAAGGGTTTTCAAGGAGGGACAAGTTTCATTGCTGACATGCTAAGCAAGATGAGGTAGCAGTAACATTGGCAATAGTAGGTTATTTGGGGTTTAAGATAGAATGGAAGAATAAGTGGAGGTGAGAGTTTTTAAAAGCAGTGAAATACAGCAGAAGTGGAGTCAAGGCAGTTTTATAAAAGATAAGAAATTAGCAGTATTTCTATTGGCATGTACTCCATTGCACAGATAACTGTTAATTTATAACATCACATGTGTTTTGAATTAATTAAGGCTGGTGGTCTTTAGGAGAGATGTAATTTAGTGAAAGCTATTAAAAATATATACATATTTTTGCTTTTTTTTGAGATAGGGTCTTGCTATGTAGTGTAGGCTGCTATTGAACTCACTTATGTAGCCCAAGCTTGCCTCAAACTCATGGTGATCCTCCTGCCTCAACTTCCTGAGTGCTCAAAATACAATTTTAATCAGTATTCTTGTTACTAACATATTTATCGGAGCTTTTGACAGCAAAATTAACTAATTTACTTTTATTCTTCTTGCTCCTGTATTGGAATACATGCAGGGATGTTTAGAATGTTAGAGGAACCAGATGAAAGAATTGAGGTCTTCACTGGAAGAGAAGTTTAAATTAATTGAATAGGACATAATGATAATCTTTCACTAAAATAATATGTCAGTAAGTGAATGACTGATTATTTTTGCTCATAGACTGATCTCTGTGGCTCCCCTTTAACTGTTAATAATGACTTTCTGCTAAACTTACAAATACTTAAAAATATTTTTACCTATATACTAGAAAGAGGATGATATTTTTCAGTTCAGACTTAGTTTTGAGTGGTAGCCCTTACATTGATTAGTTGAGTTACCCTAGACAAATCACTTGTTGATTCTTAATTTGTCTACAAAATGGTGCTGGTAGTACCTGTCCTACAGGATACTGTAACAAATAAAAGGAAAACATATGCTAACGATTGAGTTATAGTGTGTAACACAGATGGTTCTGCCTTTTTATATGGAAGCTAAAACTTCATTTTTTTAATAGGTAGAACCTAACTAAATGTCTAGCTAACTTAAAACATTTTTTAAACAATAAAAGCTCACTTGATCCTGATATTCCACTTACAAATTACTTTCCTGGTGAGGCAAAATTATGTATATTTATATTCATATTGATATATAATGAGAGAAAATAAATTTTCACTAATATTTTGTTAATGATCAAATAAAAATAAAATAAAAATTGAGGCTGCTTTAAATGTAGATCTACTAATGGGAAAAAATGAATTCTCTTTTGGGGGGCACAGAACGCTTTGCTTTGTTGGGGCTTGAAATTTGTATTCTGTATCATCAGACTGATCACAAGGTAAAATGCGTCCTAGCTCCTGGGCGGTGCAAAACCAGGAGGACGCTGGCTTTGGCCTTGGGCCACAGTTTCTTGCCCCTGTTCTGTAAGATGATTTCAACATTTACTTGTTAGTGTTTACCTCATGTTTAGTATTTTGTACCCATTTCCTTTGAACTAATACTGACACATGAACAATAGGATTGTTTTCTGTACTTCCCATAACTACTTTCATTAAATTTAATTCCCAGTAATTTTATTTTTTAAACTAAAAGAAAACAATTTATTTGAAGGTGGGAAAGAGGAAAAGAGAGATTACACAGCTACTTGGAATAAGTAGGGAGAATTTGAAAGCGAATTGCTCTTCCAGGTAATTTTAGATTCACCAAGAAATTACAAATATATTACAGTTTTTGTGCATTCTTTCTTACTTGTAAAGTACACCATCATAACTGCTTTCAAAAATGCCCTTAACAATGGCAAAAAAGCATTTATTTAAATATGACTTTTCACTGTACTTCTGCTTATTGATGAAAAACTTATGACCTTGATTTTACTGTTTATTTTCATTTCTAGATCAGCCAGCATTACTAACCTGTCACTGGATCGATCTGGTTCTCCTATGGTACCTTCCTATGAGACGTCTGTCAGCCCCCAGGCTAACCGGATGTATGTCAGGACAGAGACCACTGAGGATGAACGCAAAATTCTTCTGGTACCAGTCCAGTATCTTTGACCTACTACTAGTTTGAGCATAAAGAATGTTGATTTCACTGACATTTTAAATGAAGAAACATATAAATGAAATAGTCAGCATGTTAATTTAGCAGAGAAGCTGGGCGTGGTGGCCCATGCATGTAATCCCAGCCCTTGGGAGACCGAGGCAGGAGCATTGCTGTAGGTTCAACGCCAGCCTACGCTACATAGTGAGTTCAAGGCCAGTCTGAACTACAGGGTGAAATCCTGTCTCAAAACACTAAAAAAAAAAGTTTAAGCAGAGAAATAATTAGCTTAACTTTTTACTGTGGTCATCTGAGAAATCGGTCAACTATTCTTTTTGCACTAATTGCATTAATATTTTCTTTACCTCTTTCATCTGGAAACATTAGAATTCAGTTGCCTGTGTAATATGAGAGTTTAACTTTTAGTTTGGTCCCAGCCTGCTGTTTAAACTTTGAAGCATGTTTCTTACATATATGGAAAACTTGTCAGATATTTAATTCTATGTTTATATAAGGTAATCAGTATTTTCATTAGGTTACTTATATGTAGCATGTTATATTCAGTCCTAAGATTATATGGTTTCTGTCTTCATGCTTGCAATTCAAAAGGTAGAAATCAGATGAGTAGAGAGTTTTTATTAGTAAAAGAAATAATATTTTAATAGTAAACAATGTCAAATAATAAATCACATGAAAATTTAAAAAATGGAAAGATGGTTAGTAATGAGACAGGAAGTACTTTAAAACCAAATGGCTTGAATTTGGCTTCAACAGATGGAATGATTTTGGGTAGGCAGTAAGAAAAGTAATCTTATTAAAAGGTGTGAGGAAAGCTAGAGGGAACAATAAACGTGGCATTTTCCTTTGGCTGAAGTAAAATTACTGATTGGGGGAGAGTTTAAGTTGCAGCTGTCGGCAGTGAGAATGGGAAGGTATTTGGGATTACTTTGTGGAAGGTAATGAATTCAGTCCTTCTTTATAAGTTTAAGTTTGTAGGGCCCGGGTTATAGCTCAATGACACAGCGCCTGTCTGGGAAGTGTGAGGTCCTGAGTTCGATTCCTGGTATAAAAAAAAAAGATAAATTTGCACTTGTACTTACTAAGCAGTGTTGAAAGGTTGTTGGTTTTTTTTTTTTTTTTTTGTGTTTTTTTTTTTTTTTTTTTTTTTGAGCAGAAAGTAATTCATCGAAGACTTTCCCTTAGAAAAATTCTCTTGGCAGTTGAGTATACAAGGTGAGAATGGTCAGAATTTGGTAGCATTAAAGCTACTAGGAATAGTAGTTGTATAATTGGCTATTGTCTCTCATTACTTTGCCCCATCTCTAAAAAAGGATGTATTTTGTACTTAAATAGGAGACTTGTAATATGTGCCATTGACTGAAAAAAATAATTTGTTGCTGGGAAAGTTCTTAAGAGAAAAATTATGCCTGGAATTAGTTCAAGCTGTTTTCCATGTTTGCTCCATATTAAATTGTCTTAAGTTAGCTGCTATAAAAAATCCCAGTCAAAATTTCCTTTATGAATCTAAAAATCATAGGAAAGCATATGAAAAGGTATATAGCATTTTGTCTCAGGAGTAATTACTTGCTTTGTCATGTGATTGTAGGACAGCGTTCAGTTAAAAGACCTGTGGAAGAAAATCTGCCATCACAGTAGTGGGATGGAGTTTCAGGATCACCGCTACTGGCTGAGAACACATCCCAACTGCATTGTGGGAAAGGAGCTAGTCAACTGGCTGATTCGCAATGGGCACATTGCCACGAGGTATTGTGAGTCTAAGAAGGAAGCTTTGATTTTATTAATTATTTTTTAAATAGGACACGTTTGAAGATGTAAGGTAACACATTTCTTTGTGAGTTACGGTTTTGTTTTGTTTTCTTTTTGGTGCATTCGTTGGTTTGGGAAACTAATTAGCCAACCCTTCTTCCATCTGAGTTTTACCTAGTAGAGAATAATTGCAAGGATCTTAATGAGGGTCATAATTTACTTTATTAAAAGCAGAAGTAATTCTCAAAATATAGAACTGTAATCAAGCAAGATTGGAGAATGCAGCTCAAGTCTAAGGTCACAGGATTCTCCTGCTGCTATTTTTAGCCTAGACATTGCAGCCTGTGTTGAGAAGGGGCCTCACCATTGTCAACAAGGCAGCAAAGGATAGCAGGTAAGGCCGGTTGCCTTTCAAGTTAACATGTGCCCGAGTCTCTACTACTTACTCAGATAAGCTGCTTTTTCTTTCATAGGATGAAACAAACATCTAAATTAAGAGAGAAACAGCTTTAAGCAGGGAAGCTCTGGGTTCCAATTTTGGCTGTATCTCTTTAGTTTGTGTTTTTGTCAAATTATTCAGTACTTTTGGGATGAACCTTAGTTCTAATGTGGGGGAAATATTTTGATCCTGTGAATAAGCTGTATAGATTAAAAAAAATGTCAGGTAAATGCTGTATAAATTGAGAAATTCCACATATTATAATATGTTATCTATTTCATTCAGATTACTCATTTTATATTATATATATAATAGTTTGCATTGTCTTCTTACCAAGACTGAAAGCTTTTTGAGTAAAGGAGCCATGCTATTTTCAACACTTTTGTAATCCTCTGTTAAGAACAGGGGTATAGTTGGGTGTGGTGGCGCATGCCTGTAATTCTGGCACTCAGGAGGCTGAGGCAGGAGGATTGTTGTAAGTTTAAAACCAACCTGGACTACATAGTGAGTTCAAACCCAGCCTGAACTACATAGTGAGACTCTATCTCAAAAAGCGAAAAAAAAAAGTGTGCATATATAACTACTCAAATTCTTGATATAATTAAGATTAGGTTTTGTTAGGACACATTAGCAGTAGGTTTTTTTCCCCTTTACTATGGTACCTAGAATAATTTTATACTTTGCTTCATGTCTGTCTTGTTGTATCCCTTATTTATCCAAGAACCATTTAAAATTCCAACTCTGACCAAAACTGAAAAAAAAATTAAAATTTTGTCTTGTACCCGTAAAATTATTCTGACGGCCTTCATCGGTCTTGACTCAGGGCACAAGCCATAGCGATCGGGCAGGCCATGGTGGATGGACGCTGGCTGGACTGCGTCAGTCATCACGATCAGCTCTTCAGGGATGAGTACGCGCTGTACAGACCACTGCAGGTGATTTTCAGTGTCTTCCGCTAATCGGAATGTAGCAAGCTTGTTTTTAAGTTTTCCTTCACTGGTGGGGACAAAGAGTAGGTGATTGCTTAAAGATACCTTTCCTAACATGACTTCTCTGCTGTTTGAGGAAAGCTGAGGCGCATTTTATTTTGGTGCCAGGGAAGGAACCCAGTGCCTGGTGTATCCTACGCAAGGCTCTCCCACTGCTTAGCCCTACTGCTGCCTCTGTTTTCTTTTTCTTTCTCTCCTCCTCCTCCTCCTCCTCCTTCTCCTTTTTCTTTTCTTTTCCTTCCTTTCTCTTTTTTTTTGTCCCTTTAAAGTGTTTTTGATTTAGTAAGAAGCAGTGATGTTTTTCATTTTATTCCTTTGGTGTACCTTTGCTTAACCTTGGGATTGTGGTATTGTGATTTCTTGTCATTTAATTTTAATGTTTTTTAGCTTTACTTTATCTACACTTTTAGAATTAAGAAGAAATGATAGAGCCGGGCGTGGTGGCGCACGCCTTTAATCCCAGCACTCGGGAGGCTGAGGTAGGCGGAGCGTTGTGAGTTCGAGGCCGGCTTGGGCTACAACGCGAGCACAAGGCCGGCCTGAGCTACATAGTGCGACCCTGCCTCAAAAAACCAGGGCCGGGAGTTTGGCTCAGCGGCTTACGTGCCTGTCAGGCAGGCGCAAGGTTGTGCGCTCGATCCCTGGTGCCGCAAAAAAAAAAAAAAGAAGAAATGACATATAAAATGATGGAAAAGTTTCTTATTACCTATCAAAATAGATTTTAACTCTAGTATTGTTAAATAATATATGAATTGTACAGAAATGAATATGTTTTTGACTTTAGAGAAATGGAAATTACTTAAAGGCAGGACTTTTAAAAAGAGTGTTTTGTTGTTTTTGTTTTTTTGGTTTTTTTGGCACTGGGGATTGAACTCACAACCTCGCGCCTGCCAGGTAGGTGCTTAAGCTACTGAGCCAAACTCCCGGCCCTAGTTTTTCAGGACAGGGTCACACTAGGTAGTTCAGGTCGGCCTTGTGCTCACATTGTAGTCCAAGCAAGCCTCGAACTCACAACGCTCCTTCTACCTCAGCCTACCGAGTGCTGGGATTAAAGGCATGCGTCACCGTGCCCGGCTTTAGGGTATGCTTCTTTTACTCTTGTTGTGATTATAAATACATATTTAAAAACATATATATAGAACACTTTCGTGAACTGAAATTGGAAACTCATTGGTTAGAAAAGACAAAGAACTTCAGAGATTGGTTTGATGTAATTTGTTGTAATCATACAATTGTTTTGCAAGGTTTGTCCTAGACTTAGCCCAGGTTAAACTAAATTAAAAGCTATCTTCACACTCAGGACTAAAGGATGAAATGAAACTCCATAAAATCTATATCGAAGAAAATGTTTTGTTGAATATACACTACCTAAGCCTTTTAGTTCATGAAAATTATAATTTTAAGAGTGGAATTGGAATTTGATGCTCTTGTGTAGTTTAGTTTTTATATAACTTTTACTTTGGTTCGTACGTAAGTTATTAGATTTGTAGAAATACTGGGCTACAGTTCACTTGTGGTGTGGCAGCATCAGTGTTGCCGCTGTCAAGATTAACTGCCTGGGTCCTTCTTGACCCTTTCTCTCAGAGTACAGAATTTTCTGAGACGCCTTCTCCAGACAGCGACTCGGTGAACTCTGTGGAGGGGCACTCGGAGCCATCCTGGTTTAAAGACATTAAGTTTGACGACAGTGACGCAGAACAGATGGCTGAAGAAGGTGATGATAATTTGGCTAGTGAGTTTGATTTTCTGACATTTTAGTTTTTATGGATACGTACGCATGATAAAACAAGTGTCTCGTTTACTTCAAACGATTTATAAACTTATGGCACCTACTAAATATAAACATCTGGTAGCAATCCTTGTCTTAGATACAGTATTTTCTTATGAAGCCAACTTGGTAGGCAACTGATATTTCCAGATTTTATTGTAGTATATAGTTTGCAGCAGCTTAAAAATAACTCTGAGCTAATAATATTGCAGCAACTGTCTCACCTCTTCACTATTGTATCAGACTTTTCTCTCTGCAGAACCTCCAATACATTTCTTTATTTTTCAAATTGATTTTATATTTAACTTGTTCAAATTTTATATGTCTACACAGAAGTAATTGAAAATACTGTATCCATTTTGGTATTGCACATTGGGCTTGTATATTAAAAGAACCATTTTTCTCCTTTCCTCCAATACCCTGATAAAACCCATTTTTACTCCCCTCCTCTCCCTATATTTCTTCCCCTCCCCAACACTAAAAGATTCTGCCAGTCCTAGCAAGCGCACCTCAGTCAGCAGTTTCCAGTCCACAGTGGACAGTGACTCAGCCGCTTCTATCAGCCTGAACGTGGAGCTGGACAACGTGAACTTCCATATCAAGAAGCCCTCCAAGTACCCACATGTGCCCCCTCACCCTGCTGACCAAAAAGGTAGGAGGTAGAATCCAGACAAGCTGGAGAGCTGGGCATAGGATCTTATGCCAGCCTGTCCTTCTGGCTTCCTCTGTCCCATATGGCTGAGGGGAATCGGTCTGGGTTTTGTTCCACCCTTTCTCATTTCCCCTGCACCTCCTCCCCACACCTTTATTGGTTGATTCCTTGTATTTCTTGTTTTCTCCCTCAGTACCACCATGCCCAGTGTAAAACTTGCGGTCTTTAAAAGAAGCCACATCTGACTACTCTTCCCATAATGTGCAACTTCCAAGGTGGCATTTCTTTGCATTTATAATGTGGATGTTCTGCTCTAGTTTTTTCTCTTTCTTCATTTAACATTTTAAAGCCTGTTTGCCTGTGCTGTTTTGCAGTAACATAGTATGTCTCTAAGCCTGTTCAGTTGCTTGAACTAGACTGGCGGAAATTATACATTTAAAAAATCTTTCACTACTATTTAAAAAACCCTTTATGTATATAGTGTATTTACTTATAAAAATTCTTATCCAGTTAATATAAAATGAATTAATTATTTTTAGCTATTTTATTTGATACTTTAGTCTACTGACTAAAAATGCCTTATTCAGGTCATTTGGTATAAAATGATAAATAAAGTAAACCATTTCTAAAATCTAACATTGTGGCACATAAGAAATGAGGTGCCTTTTTAAACAGTGGATGATGAGGTTTATATTATTGGGTGTTTTGGAAACTAATTTAAATTATACCCATAATGTGGCATTGCATAAAAGCAAATTGAATGTGTAAACAATTAGGGAGTTGTATCATAATAATTGAAAAATTATGCAGATGAAGCACATTATTCCATGATTTTACTTGGAGTTTGAATTTGAAACATTCAGCTCTATAAAGTTAAATTGTCTCTTAATTTAGATGTGAAATGCTTGCCTAATTCTTTGCTACTATTTTGAACCTAAAGATAACAGCAACAAGATTTTTGAACTTAAACACCTATATTAAAATAATTTGAAAAAAACTTACATTTTTACAGTGAATTTCTCGTAATTGTCAGTATAAGCTATCTGCATGTTATAAAATGTTCTTAAGAGTTAGAATAATAAAAGGGTGTGTCTCACTTATAAGAAATCTAGAAAGAGAGAACAGGAAAGGAGATTTGACTAGCAGTGAACATAGAAAAGATGCACATCTTTATGAAAATTCTCAAAACAGAATTTGGAAAAATAATGGAGAATGAGTGAATATGAAAGGACAGTGATGCCGATGTCACACTCGTGGGACAGTTTACTGTAGGCTGTGTCGCACAGAAAGTGTTAGGGTGGTTTTGAACATAAACGTGCCGATACAGGCTTGAGGCTGGCTGTATCATGACCAGGCGGCTGTGTGCTGTACACACTTGTTGGCAATTTCGTTTTGCTGAAAGCAGTGTGTAAAAATGTAACTTGCTATGATTTCACCTCTTGGGACATTAAAGAAATTTTGAGAATCTTGAAAGTGATCCATCATCATGGAATTCATAATGGTTAAGGATGGACTGCTGAGCATAGTCACACATTCACTTGAGAAAACCTAACGTCAGGCTGGTGAGAGAGCAAAGAACAAGGGGTTCCGCTCATGACAGTTGTACATGATGTTTTGCAGGGAAAGCAAAAAGGGAAGCGCCTACAGTTAAAACCCATCGTGGGCACCTCTGGAACCTCTCTGATCTCAGATCTTTAAAAAGATCGTCTATATCAGCCATGAGCGGCAGCCTTTGCGTGGCGATGAGTCTGAAAGAGGGGCCAGCACTTTCAGGGGAAATGACAGCAGAGCAAAAGTCCAGGTTGCACTGAAGGCTGAAGAAAATGCCAAGGATATCTGAGAACAGATTCGGGTTGCCATAGAGAGAAAGAAAGATTTGGCAAGTTATTTAGAAAGGTTGATATAATATTGATGACTAAAGAAAGATTTTTTTCCTTCTTTGTCAAGCTTAATCTTAACAGCGAAGAATATAGTTGAGAGGAAAGTGAGGTGTAAGAGAGTGAAGGGATAAGAGAATACCTGGTTATTTTAAATAAGTCTGTTGCTGGGGTCAGGCAGACTACCAGGTAATTGAAGGGCTGTCGATATGTAATCGTGGAGTTGCAGTTTGTTTTCCTTGAAGAATCCTGTAAAATAGGAGAAAGTCTAGCTGACTGCAGTGATAGATGCATTACATTTTTAAAGAAGGTGGCTTCTTAATGGGGCTTTAAAAGGCAACAGAATTGGAGAAGAGCTTAGTGAACGGAGTGTATTATGGTGTTTGGAACAGGATTAATGGTGATTGGGGATTTGGTTTGTTAACTAAAATAAGCCATTTTGAAACAACTTCATTTCCATCTTAAGGTGATACGAGGTTAAGAGATTAAGGAGTCTATGATAGCTACAGTTTCCTTTGATGTCAAGCATTTAATAGTCCTTAAAAGCTTTGTACACAAAGATGATAGTTTTGTACTTAAGATGTGTTAGAGTTAAAGACAGTGGTCATATTTATTTGTTAAAATCACAGGTTCTGGAGTTTTTGTGAGCCTTTTTAAAATTATAAATTGACAAATTATATGCATTTATGGGCTACAAAGTGATGTTTTGATCTATGTGTGTGGTGGAATGGTTAAATCAGGCATTATCCATCACCTCAGAGACACTACTTGGATTTATTTGTTTGTTTTTTTGTTTTTGGAGATAGGGTCTTGCAATGTAGTTCAGGCCATCCTTGAACTCACAGTGTAGCCCAGGGTGACCTCAAACTCACAGCCATCCTCCTGCCTCAGTCTCTTGAGTGCTGGGATTACAGGTGTGCACCAACACACCCAGCAATACTTATAATTTTTTGTAATGACGTTTCCTTAGCAGTTTTAAATATACAATGTACATTATCAACTTTGTCATGTTGTATAGTAAATCTCAAAAAATATATTCCCCTGTTTACCTGGAACTTTCTATCCTTTGATCAACATCTCCTTGTATTCTACCCAGCCTCTCGCCACCATCATTCTACTTATGAGTTTTTTTCTATAAAAAACAAAAAAGACTAGTTTGGTGGATGTAAGAGCTCAGCAGTACCACTGTTAACACATGTGACTTGTTTTAATAGTAATACAGAATATTGAAAGGATAAATAATTTGTTGTCAGCAGGAAGAGAGTCCTATGTTACACTGTAGGGTTTTGTTTTTTTGTATTGAATATTGTTCAACACTTATTTTTTGGTCCATACTTCTAGTGTTTTTCAGATCCACAAATCATTAATATCTAGAGAATGGCTGGCATACTAAATAGCAGAAGTAGGATTTTAAAATCTGTATTTTCTTAAGCAGTAGCTGTGACTAACAAGATAAAATTTAACACAAATAGTGTAATTAGCCAAAAAAGTTCTTTTTTTTGTTTTTGTGTTCTGAGACAGGGTCTTCATATGTAGTTCAGGCTGGCTTTGAACTCACTGTATGGCCAAGGCTAGCCTTGAAGTGGTGGTGTCCTCCTGCCTCAGCCTCTTGAGTGCTGGCATTCCAGGTGTGTGTCGCCATGCCTGGCCTGTCTACTATCAATGCTCTGGAAAAAGCCATTCTCAGTAATAAGACCCAAGGTTTAGTTATCTGAGATTCATTTCAGTTCAGTTCAATTTAGTTTGGTTCAGAACCTCTGCTTCCTCTTAGTCTAATGCAGTGATAAGTTTTGAAAGTAGCAGTATAAGGTGTAGAATGAAGGTCTAGTTTAATGTTCTGTGTTCAGTTCTGATCTATGAGGAGAGTCAGGGTAGCAGGATCTGGAGACAGCTGATAACCAGGCTGTTATTAGCACTGAGTTAGCTGGTTTGTACTATGTAGAATGGAGAAGTCTGGAGACTGGCTGAGCGAGGCTGTGTGTATTAGCAGGTGCTGGGTTCAGTAGTTTGGCGCTTTTGCTGCCAAGCCCTGGGGCATCCGGATTGGCTCAGCATCCCCCATCAGGCTGACTGAGGAGAGAGACTGCGCTGGGTGGAAGGGTGGGCACACTTGGCAGGTAGGTCTTCAGTTTCCTGTTAGTTCTAATTCTGTGAAATGAAAAATCTGGGTTCAGAATTTAAAATATTTATATGTATAGTAAGAGTGAGGGATCCTTTAGTCTACTCAGAATATTCCAGAGGAGAGTCTAGCCTCATCAAGAAGGTAGTTCTTGCAGTGATGTGTTAGGCCATTTGCACCCTTGTTAGGTTATACTTTGAGGACTTTAAAAATCCCTTAATGAATGTATTGGCTTTTTTTTTTTTTTTTTTTTTTTGAGACAGGGTCTCACTATGCAGTTCAGGCAGGCCTTGAACTCACTGTGTGGCCCAGGTTGGCCTCGAGCTCACGGTAATCCTCCTGCCTCAGTCTCTTGAGTGCTGGGATTACAGGTATGCTCCACCACGCCCAACTCTATATTTGGCTTTGACAGTTCTTGCTTACTAGTTTTTTGTTTACTCAGAATAGTTATTCTTTTTTCATGTATCTTATGAAATTGGATTAAAATAAAATAATTTGCAGTTTCATAGTTAAGACAAACACTGACTACCAGAAAGTTAAGGTGGCGCAAGTGACCAGAGGTTTATCCAAGAGGATAGGATTCTTCTTCCTCTGGTTTTCATTCCATTTAGGTAAATACAAAAGAGATGGGCTCTTTTTAAAAATCTTTCCATTGAAATAAAGGTATTACTAAATCTTTTGTTGTGGATTGTCCTCTTGTCTTTTACATCTTAGGAAATTTGGGTTTATAAAATTTGCTGAAATGTCTGTACTTCAAAAAGAGACTGCTTGCTGGGTGTCCTGGCATACTGATATAAACCTAGCTAGCTGAGGCAGAGGATTGCAAGTTCTAGGCCAGCAGAGGCAATTTAGTGAGATCCTGTTTTAAGATAAAAGATAAAAAAGATCTGGGCGTGTAGCTGACTAGTAGAGTGCTTACCTAGGATGGGAAGGCCCTGGTTTCAAGGCCGTCACCATAAATGAAAAAAAAAATGCTCATTTTCTTTACGTTATGTAGGAAAACTTCTTATTTTTAGACGCTTATAAAACTAAGTATGATCTTTGGTTTATTTATTTCTCACTATTGGTCTTAAAAAGTTGCACAATTAAAATGCATTTCCTTATGTATATGTTGCAAGCAGGATTCTGAACCATTCTTGCATTGCTAAGTAGAGTCTAGAGAAGAAAATGAGAATGGTAATTTCTGTAAGCCTCTTGATCAGATTTTCCTGTATGTGTATGGCATAGAGGAGCAAGTTAAGCACACCATGAAGAAATCAAATCTAGAATGTGGGACATTATACAGGATTTTTTTTTTTTTTTTGTACTGAGGATCGAATTCACGACCTTGCACTTGCCAGGCAAGAACTTGTGCCATTGAGCTAAATCCCTGGCCCTATACAGACTTTTTGGCCTGAATATTTATTTATTTATTTATTTATTTATTTATTTTTGGTACCAGGGATTGAACTCAGAATCTCTCACCTGCCAGGTAGGTGCTTAAGCCATTGAGCTAAATCCCTGGCCCTGGCTTGAATTTTTAAAAACACTTTATCACAGAAAAGGAAAACAACCTATGGAAAGTTTGTTCTAAATTAACAGACAGTGAAGAGACATGGCATCCAAGTGCTATGAATGAACCTTGTTAGATTGAAGTTTGAGGGAAAAAACTGTATCAAAGACTCATTGAGGACAGCTGGATTAATTTCACTAGATACGAATTCTGTTATATTAGGGTACTAGGAGATGCTTGTTCAGGTACTAGTGGAAAAGTGTTGTAGTGTGTATAACTTTAAATGGTTGGGGGAAAAAGCGTATATATTTGTAGAGAGAAAAGAAATGTGTCAAATCCTTAAATTACGGAATCTAAGTAGAAATCTACAGCATTGTATGTTAGAATATTTAATCTTCAGTATGAGAAGTAAAGCCCATGAAGAACAATAAATTAGTTGAACTAGCAGAATTTAGGACATTTCTGCAAGGAAAATACAGAAATACAATATAGCATCTGTCTTATCTACATACTTGCTTTTACTGTATGTTGCATTTCTGTATTTTTTTTTTTTGTTTTTTTTTTGGGTACCGGGTATCCAACTCACAACCTTGTGCCTGCCAGGCAGGCGCTTAGGCCACTAAGCTAAATCCCTGGCCCTATATTTTGAGACGGGCTCACTATGCAGTTCAGGCTGACCTTGAACTCGCTTTGTAGCCCAGGCTGGTCTCGAACTCACAACAATCCTCCTGCCTCAGCCTCCCCTGCCTCAGCCTCCCAAGTGCTGGGATTAAAGGGGTGTGCCACCATGCCTGGCTGCATTTCTATATTCTAAATAAAATACTTTTTCTGTTTCTGGTTGGAAGAATGAGTACTTTGGTTTATAAACATATTTACTTTTGAGGTCCATTTAGTTATAAATGAACTGGCAAAATTTTTTGAAGAATTTTTACTTTAAAGGAGTTAAAATGCCTTGTGGCTTAATTTGCACATTAAAACCTCATTTGAACTATGCTCAGTCATGTACCTAGAGGATCACTTAAGGGCAAATAAAAGAGTAAGTTTCACTTGTAAGAAAAATATGTAACCTTTTAAAAGCATTCAGAGTGTTTAGCAGTTACCTTCTCACAAAAATTTGGCATGAGTTAGAATTTTTAAAAAACAAAACCTGAATAATAAGAAAAAATAAAACCTCAGTCATGAAAAATATCTGATGTTATATATCTTTATCCTCTGCTAATGTTACTTTCATATCAATTTGTTATATAGCTCATATTCTTAAGTTTAAAATATATTGTTCTATCAGGTGGTTTCTCTGTGAACTACCTTGTGTATAGACAAATTCATTATTTGTTAAATCACAGTTATGCATAAAGAATTATGTGATATTTTAGGCTTGTGCAACTTACTAACAACCTCAGTTTTCATAAACTGGTTCAGTTTTGGTAACTGGCCATCTGCCATTTGGTAAATGCTTGACATTTGAAGTAAAGTGAATTGTTTCATGGTTCTGTTAAGTTACGAACTCAAACCTATTAAGTTTAATATGAAGAGTGTAGAACAAGTATCAAGAGGCCTTTTAGCTCAAAGCTTTGCTGAGATTGGGTTGATGACTGCTTCTTCCGAGTAACGCAGTGTTGTGTGTGGGTGTGTGCTTGGTATCATTGGGCTGGCCTGTTGTAGTCATGTGTCTTTCCTTTTCTTCCTCTTCTCTGTTCTCTCCCGGGTATGCAGAGTATTTGGTTTCTGACTCTGGAGGACAACAACTCTCAATAAGTGACGCCTTCATCAAAGGTAATTTTGTCAACTGTCGTATAGGGGATGGTGTCTCGTGTTCCTGTGGGCATTCTTAGGTCCCAGCACAGAGTAGTTGCTTAAAATATTGGATTGTTTTAGTATCATAGGAAAACAGCTTTGATATGTTTAATGATTGAGAATGTTGAAAGACAAAAATGTAAACTTGAACTTGATTTGAGAATTTTCTGATCTGAAAAATAGTTGTTTGAAAGCATTTATTTATTTGTTTGTTTGTTTATTTATTTTGGAGACAGGGTCTTGCTGTATATTCCAAGCTGACCTCAAACTAATGGCAGTCTTCCTGCCTCAGTCTTCCAAGTGCTGGAATTACAGGCGTGTGTCACCATGCCTGGCTGAAAGCATTTAAATACAATTTCAATTTCATTTTTAAAGACATTAATAGTTAATACTTTCTTACATTTTAAATAAGTCTGGACCACATAGTGAGTTCAAGACCAGCCTGGACTCCATTTTGAGATCCTGTCTTGAAACAAAACAAAACAAATTATCTAACAGACTTTCCATGCTGTCACCTGTTCAGGGATGAGATACCTAATCGGAACTTGTGTTGACAGTCCAGTGCCTGTGCTGTCGTGTGTTAATTCTGTGGGCACTTAGATTTCAGTTGAATACAGTTTTCCATTTGTGATTTTGTGGGGGAAGTAAACACTTTCCTCTTTAAATATTACAAAATATGTTAAAGGACAGTGCAAAAAGCCATTTTATTGCCTTTTAGAAGCCACTTTTGTATTCTTCGCTTGACTGCTAGTCATTTATGTAAATTTACTTTTTTCAGTTCTGTTTTGGGCTTTGCTCTTACCAGTTGCTTCTCTCTGTTTTTCATTTTCTTTTTTTGCAGTGCTGGGAATCTGGGGTTAAACCCAGGCTCTTGCATAGGTTGGGGACGTGTGCTACACCTCAGCCTCTGCTTCTGAGTTTTTAATTCATTTGTATATCTACATATGTGTTTATGTATTACATGTTTTATGTATTTATTGTGTATTTATTATTTGTCTTTGCCATTTTACACCAATAATTTATATCAGCCAATTTAAAAAATTTAAAAAGAGAAATCAGTAATTTGCAATTGTGTGGATAGATAGTATACAGTATGATGATGAAGTAATAACTTCTTTTATACTTAGAATCCTTGTTCAATCGTCGAGTAGAGGAAAAATCCAAAGAGCTGCCTTTCACGCCCTTGGGCTGGCATCATAACAACCTGGAGCTCCTGAGGGAGGAGAATGGGGAGAAACAAGCCATGGAGAGGCTGCTGTAAGGCACAGAGCTTTCTGATTTTAATTTTCTGTTTCTATAACCTTCAGTGACTTAGACAAGGGCATAGTTCCCTAAATAAAGTAAAATAAAATGAAATATGAACTTATTTAGGATAAAAAACTTATTATTTTTGGTGAAATCTCTTATAAAAAAGAAGAGCCCCAGACTGTTTGTCCATGTTTTATGTCTCAGAATTTCATTTCAGCAAATTAATGGAGACATCTTAATTAACTGTATTTGCGAATTTCATTTATTGTATGTGCAGTAACCATTAAGGTGCAAAAAAACCCAAACAAACATTAAGGTGCAGATATAGAAAAGAATAAGATCTGATTTGTGAATCATAATTGATATTATTTCATTGTGAACTACTTGTTGTGTTTTCATAAATTATGTCTAGAAGTATGAAAGGTGCAAACTTCTTTTTTGTAACATTTTTGTAGGTCAGCTAATCATAACCACATGATGGCACTTCTTCAACAGTTGCTCCATAATGACTCATTATCACCCTCTTGGAGGGACATCGTTGTGTCGCTGGTCTGCCAGGTTGTTCAGACAGTCCGACCGGATGTCAAGAACCAGGATGATGACATGGATATCCGCCAGTTTGTCCACATCAAAAAGGTGAGCTCTCCTAATGCTCCGTAAATGTGAGAAATGTGCGAGGCAGGCCCGACGGCAGTTTGTCTCGTACTGGTAATCTAAGAAGAAAGTCATCTCTGCAAGGGTTGCTGGGTGACGTGTGGGTGTTTTGCTGTCTGCTCCGTTAGCAGTGCCCTTGGGGGATGTGGGAGCCACTGAGGAGTGAGAGGTGGATGGATGGCATGAGGTGCATGGAGGGTGACGTGGGAACTGAAACCAATGTAGTTCCTTTCTTTCTCACTTCTTCTTGACACACTGGTTCTGAAAAAGTATATTCTTGTTTTTTTTTTTGTTTTTTTTTTTGGTACCGGGTATCCAACTCACAACCTCACACCTGCCAGGCAGGCACTTAGGCCATTGAGCTAAATCCCCAGCCCTATTTTTTGAGACAGGGGCTCACTATGCAGTTCAGGCTGACCTTGAACTCACTTTGTAGCCCAGGCTGGTTTCGAACTCACAACAATTCTCCTGCCTCAGCCTCCCCTGCCTCACCCTCCCAGTGCTGGGATTAAAGGTGTGTGCTACTGCACCTGGCTTGAAAAAGTATGTTCTTGCCATTCAGTGAGTGGCTCATTGCTTGAATTCAACAGTAATGGAGTTCCCTGTGCATTTGTTACCTATTAAGCTTAAACAATACGAGTTTTTAATTGATGTAGATACCAGTTTATTCAGTCACTGAGTATTTTAGAATCAAATATTACATTAGAGAGTAGCAGTTGGGAAATTGACCATCAGGCAGAGTTGCTGTGAATCATAGACTGAAGGGAATAAATATATCCTAGAACTTTTTGTCCTCATTGGGTCATATAATAGTTAAAATACAACGTGGAAAGAAATAGGAGCATCCACCTGAGTGGATTTTAAGGATTTATCACTGAATTTTGTTTTCTTAATTACTCCATTAGATTCCTGGTGGAAAGAAATTTGATTCGGTGGTTGTCAATGGCTTTGTTTGTACGAAGAACATTGCACACAAAAAGGTAACGTGCTTCAGTTCAACAGTGATGTAAAGCAGGTCGTGGCTGAGCTCAGCTGACAAGTTGGAGGACCTTAATCAAGGGAGAACAGGCAAATAGACATCAGGGGCAACTAGCAGGGGAAATTGTGAAGGTTTGTAGAAGATCTCTTCGAGCTGATGTTGAATGGATCATAATTTGCATAATGGGAGGAGGAAGACTAGGCTTCCAAAGCAACAGGGTGCTGCAATATTGATGGTACTGTTTCTCTTCAGATTGTGCCGCATCTCAGGAGGCATCGTTCTTCTGGAGGCCTTCAGGAGGCTTAGCATTGTAAAGCTGTTCTCCATTCTAGGGTTGCACTACAGAACTGTCATTGTTACCTGTCATCCTTCTCACCTAGGCTCTCTCTCCCCTTAGCCCTGAAGCTTTTCTTGCACTAGCACAGAGGTTGGAGTAAAATAACCTTGGGGATTAACCAATCTCTGAGGTCCTCGAATGTCAGGTGGGCGATGGCAGATGAGGCTGGAGGAAGCAGGCGAGGGCCTTGTATCCCAGTAATGGGCTGAAACCTTGCTTGGCAGGCTTCTCTCAGAGGGTAGCATAGATAGCATGATTTCCTGTGGACCTAGTTAAACGTGTTGCTGCCTAAAGCTGAACCACTTAGAAGTTCTCATTCATCAGGGCTGGGAGAGTGGGAGTGTCTGGAGCCTGGGGAGGAAACGGTGGTGCAGATTAGAGTGGGAACTCCAGTGGTGCATGCATGTGTGGAAATAGTGCAGGTAAACCCCGAGTACGTACAGCTAGCTGTACCTTTTGGTAAAACATGAACAGGTACAAGAAACATAGAGCGGATAGAGCTCAGCAGCATGGCGCCTATCTGGCAAGTGTGAGATCGTTTCCTGGTACAAAACAAAACAAAACAAGCAAACAAAAAAGAAACATAGGCACTCCAGATGTCTCCAGTGTCATTTGTTGGTGCTCACATTTTAATGAACCATTGATCTGTGTAGCAATATTCTCAGAACTTGCTGTGCTCCAGAGTCACCAAGGGAACTTACTAAAAATAGAGCCGTCCGGGCCTCACTTCTGGAGGTACTGATTTTCTTACAGTGAGAGCTGAGGGAGAGTCCTAGCTTGAGCAAATAGGCTGATGCACTGTAGTCATGTTTCCATTGTTTTCTAAGTGGAGAGTAGTGCAGTCATCCCTCGGTATCCTCAGGGAATCGGTACCAGGGCCCCCTCGTGATACTAAAATGTGAGGCCTGCACAAGCCCCCTCTGTAAAATGGTGTAGTATTTGCATATAATCTGTGCATACCCTCTTGCTTACTTTACATCATTTCTAGTTTACTTATAACAGTACAGTGTAAATGCTGGTTAGCAGTGGTCATACCATATATTGTTTAGGAAGTAATGACAAGAAAAAAATCTCTGCATATTTAGTACAGACATAGTTTTTTTTCTTCCACGTATTTTCTGTCTGTGATTGGTTGAACCCATGGATTGAATCCACAGATGTGGAACTCATGAATACGGTGGGCTGACTGTAAGGTATTATGTATCCACAAAATTATTAGTGGTCACAGATAAGTAAGTGTGCTTGGGTTCAATATTATTTCACAGCAGGCTATTGTGGCTTTTCTCATGCTAGCCCACCCTGTGTCCTGCAGGGTGTACTTTTATCTTACTTTCTCCTCTTTTACTCAACCCAAGCTTGCCCTGCAGAGCCAATTTCTCCCTCACGCTTCACTTTTACTTTTTTAAATATATCTTGCCACTGGTGTGGGGTGTAGAATTTCATAGCAGTGGCCCCAAATCGGCCAATATTTCATTAATAGTCTTCAAAAAAGTTTTAACACATTTACAGTTCATGGAGTTTGGTGTCATCTTGGGGAGTGGTTTCATGTTCACACTACAGCTTGTGTTTTTCCTAATCCCCTTCCCCTTCCGTCCTCCTCTCCCTTCCTCTTTCAGTTCCCCATCACCTTTTTCATACTTGTTAATAGTATTCGTCTTGGCTCATGTTATGGTGTATAATGTTTACATTGGTTGGAATTATTAGAATCCTGTGCATGGCACATCTTTGTTTCTCTCATTTCATTAATAACCTTATTAAAACAAGGTTACTCTGTAAGTTGTATTTTAAACCAAATTAAGCGATGTTTAATTTTAAGCCAGATTAAATTAAGAGGTAAATGTGTTATGTTTTTCTCACGAATTGCAGAAAGCCATCTGTGGGTATGGTAGAAAAATATGCATGAGTGACTGACTTGACCCTCTGATCATATTTAAAGATAGTCTTAAATTTGCAAGGGCTAAAAGACCCTAGTGGGTCACTGCTGTCATAGCTGTTCGCCAATGTGGGGTGTGTAAGAGGGGGGTCTGGATTACAGGTTGCAGGCTATGCTGCCTGTGAATTTTAGTTGCATGCTTGGGATATTTGAGTCTCTCCTTTGGAGATGGTTTAAATTTTTCTTTTTAACTTTATGTTACCCAATTCAGCTTGCCAACTGAAATGATTATTTGAAAATGTAGTCTGTTAGAAGTATGTTCAAGAGGCATTTTAATTCTTTTCTTCCTCTTCTACCCCGTTTGGAAGTTTATTCTATTACAGGTATGTTCAGGAGGCATTTCAATTATTTTGTTTCTCATCTACCTCTTTTGAAAAAAGTTCTGTTTTATTTTTTTGTGAAAGGGTCTGGCTATATAGTTCAGGCCAACTTGGAACTCACTCTATAACCCAGGCTGGCCTTGAACTCATAGCAATCCACCTGCCTCAGCCTCCCAAGTGCTGGGATTACAGGCATGTACCACCACACCTGGACTACTTGTGAATTTTTTTTTGATAGCAAACAATAGTTTGTACTTGATAGAGTGCCAGTGTATGTTTTATAGATTCAGTCCTTATTAATAGCTTTCTGTGAGCAGGAAAAGGAGGGCAGTTTGCAGGTAAAAAGTATTCACATAGACAGGTAGTGGTTTTTCTCAGACATTATGAATACCTAACCAGTATCTAACCATAAACAATGAATAATGTGTACATAAACTGTTCAAACAGTACCATGACTGTACAATTTAAAAAAATTTTTTATTAGTGCATGTGTGTAGTGGATAGTGTTTATATTCCTTGTGGGAAGTCAGTACATGTGCATAACACATCTTAACTCCTTTTTTCATTCCTTTCCCTTCCTCTCCATCTTTTGAACAGAAATATGCTGTCAGGGTGATATCTTGGGGTTTGTGAAATAGCCTGTTTGTAAGCCCCATATGCTATCTTACAACATTAGAAGTTTGAAAAAAGTTAAAGATATAAAGTAATAGATTTAACCATGTAAAAGCCACCTTTTAAGAAATTTTGCCTTAGTCTGAACAAATTATTTGGAAAAAAAAAAGAGGAACTCAAAAATACTAAATGAGAGTATATTAACACTGAAAAAATGATGTGCTTTAAGTTAGTAGTAATTATGAAGAGTAGGAATTTAAAGTTACGGTCAAAAGAAGTCTGTGAAATACAGACCTTTAGCAGCTTTAACAAACTGTTTGTTTTGTTGCAGATGAATTCTTGTATTAAAAACCCCAAAATTCTTCTGTTGAAGTGTTCCATTGAGTATCTCTACAGAGAAGAAACGAAGTTTACTTGCATTGATCCAATTGTGCTTCAGGTACTGTTTATTACTGAAGATAAGAATTTTGAGGGATGAAAGGTTTTTAAAAATTAATTGTATTGATACACTTCAGATATACATAGTGATCACATTTGTCATAGTGAATCTGTACCTGAACGTGGTGTGCCTTGATTCTTGCAATTCCCCACTCCCTCCCCTTCCTTCAACCCTTCTTCCCCTCCTGGTTTCCACATTTTCCTTCTATTTTCCCTTTCGGAGGGATGTTATGTTTTAAAAATTCTTTGTAAAAGATACTTACTCAACCCTGTGTCTCTCATTTTTAAAGTTTCAGATTGCTAAAGGGAACTCATGACTGGGAATATATCAAACAGAAAAGCGAAACCCAAAAGTTGGTTTCCCTTTCCCACTTGGGCCATTGATTTACTGGGAGAATTTCTGGAACTTTTCAGGTCTTGATAAAGTTTCCATTTTATAATGTTTTCTGTTCTATTAAAACATATTTCTGGAATACCATTGACCTTGTATGTAGTTGGCAAGAATGCCAGATGCAAGTTATGCTGGCTTCAGTGTGGTTTTCCTAAGCAAGGGGGCTCAGAATAGCTGCTGTAAGATTATAATCCTCAGTTGGAGATGAAAACTGCCTCAACTCAGCTTTTGTACAGGCAAAAGTCTTTTCGGATCTGTTTGGTTTTCACTGTTGTTGTTTTAAGACAGGGTGTTGCCATATGGGTCAAGTGGCTTTGAATTCACTACGTAGCCCAGGCTGGCCTTGAACTCGATAAGATCCTCCTGCCTCAGCCTCCTGAGTGCTTAGGATTACAGGTGTGCGTGATGCTAGCTTTCGGCTCAGTTTTAAGCAGTTAAAAGTGAGCATTGACTTGTGGGTCCTCACCCCAGCAGGACACAGCTGAGCCCTGTATGTCTGTTGGTAGCTTTAGCTGCTGTGGGCTCCATGCCCAATTATACAGTTGTAGATTGTTGTGCGTGTTTTAGATTTCCCTTGAGGCAGCCTCTGTCTCTGCTGGCCAGCTCTCTGGGCTGTCCAAGTTCTCTGCTGAAGTGTTAGTACTGTATGTATCAAGTTGGCTAGGTTTTAAGTTTTCTGCCTGTCTTTTTTCTCAAATGCTGTTAATTTTAATTTGTGGTCATTCAAAATGCAAAGTTATCAGCAATGTAAATATTGTATTACAGGAGAAATTTATACCCAGTTACAGAAACATTTAGGAAAAATTTACTTGAGAACTCAAGGTAATCAACATTTGCCCAATTACGTTTGTTCTGAATTCATAGATACCAGTAAGCGAAACTGAGCTGTGGTCCAAGGTACAGTGCATTTTGAAGTTGTGCTCTGATCTTAAGCCTGTTTCCTGGGGCTCATTCAGTCTGAATTGAAATCAGCTGATACTATCAGTAAACATGAGAGACTGTGGCTGGATTTAGTTCTAGTTTTGACTACTGTGACTTTTCAGTAGAGAACTTAAAAGGAAAGAGAGGAAACAATTAGTATTGTTCTGGAATGTGAGAAACTTCGCTGTTGGGTGTTGTGGTCTGGAAGTCAGATACAGGGCTGCACACTTGTTTGCCATGCACCGAGCTCTGCCTCCTTCCCCTGTGCTGTGGTTTTTCTATCTCACGAAAGATTTCACAGAGGCCTTTCACAGGATTAGATCATTGATCACAGCATGCATCCTGGTTGTAGAGATGGTAAAATGAAGTAGGGTGATTGATGTCTTATAGATATTATTGTGTTGTTATTTAAATTTATCCACTTTATTATTACTCTCTTGCAAGTGTAACTTGCAATTAACTTAACCAGATGAAGTCTTTTCGTGGTAGAGAAGTGTGCTGTGGGCAGATACAGAGTTAAGAAACATGATTCAGCTTAGATAATGTAAAGCATGTCTTTCATTGGTGCTTTTAAGCATAATTTTACAGTGCTTTTAACTGGTGCTTAGTAAACTTTTTGAATTGAAGAAAGATTTGAATTAAGAGTTTCAGCTGATTTTTTTTCCCTTTCCTTTTCCTTATCTTTCCCATTCTCTCTTTCCTTTCCTTCCTCCTTCCCTCCTTCTTTGTCTCCTTCCTTCCCTCTTCTCTTTTTCTCTGCCCTCCCCCGTCCTCTCCTTTTTTTTCTTGTCTACCCTGGGTGGAATTACTAATTAGAGCAGAAGCTGAGAGGTAGATAGAGAGAAGAAGGAGAATGCGGAATGAAGAGTCAGGGAGAAAATGAGGTTGTGACCTTAGATTCGCCCAGGGCAGGGCCAGGAGCCCCGCTGGTCTGCTGAGCTCCCCGCTGCGCTGGCGGCCGCCGCCTGTGCTCTTCCCTGGCTGAGCCTGGGCCAGGCCGTCTTCTTTATGTAGTGTTTCATGAATAGTCATGATAGTTAATTGGAATTAGAAGTGAGAAGAAATTTATTTGCCATCCATATGCTAGAGGCAGAAATGTAAAAAAAAAGGTTAATTTTACTTTATTGGAATAAAAACAAATAAAAACATTTTTAATGCTATTAAATTGTAACTGAGTCAGCAGGGTGGAAAAGTAATACATTTCAAGGGGAAAATTCCATTTTGTTAATAATGGGAAGAATTCGAAGCTGTGAAGTTTGTCTCAGGAAAGCAGGCAAAGACTAGAAATACTGTGTACCTGGTCATGTTCATTGTGGGAAAGAGCTCCCGCATTGCTGAGGGCTGACGTTAATTCAGTCTTGCTCAGAAAACCTTGTTGGTACATGGGGCAGGAGCGACAGATGTACGCATTGCCAGGTGTCTCTCATCTGGACCCAGCAGTTTTATGAAATAGTTAACCCACTGAATTCTTTTAACTCTAGTTATTATATAAAATATTCACTTACTTTGAAAGCAAGCCTTAGTGACAAAGTTATATTAAGCATTATGTATTAGATCAATAGCTTTTCGAGATAGAGTGTGATTGGTTGCAAGTTTGGAACAAGGAAGTAGCTGAAATAGCGTAAATTGAAGAGTTGATTTTTCTAGTACCCAGCAGACATGCTCTTGTTTGTTTTAAAATGGGGAAGAGAATTCATGACCATATGAAAAACTCTTAGAAGATTGCTTTCATTTTGGAGGCTATGAGGTTAGGTTTATTGGTTGCTTATTGTAGTTTTTTAACCTCTGAGAGGTAGCTAGTTGGAAGTTTGGTTTTTATTTAATTAATTAATTTATTTATTTTTGAGACAAGGTCTCACTGTGTAGTTTAGGCTGACCCTGAACTCACAACAATCCTCCTGCCTCAGCCTCCCAAGTGCTGGGATTACAGGTATGTGCCATCATGCCCAGTGGAAGTTTGGTTTTTATAATATACACTATTTAAGAATTGAAATTCTTTCAAAGTAAAATTAGTTGGAGAGTGGAATTACTCTTGAAACTTTTTTCAGTGTAATCGGTAGTTTAGAGTGATGAATAAAATTTTTGGTTGTATTTCACTTAATTTTGTGTCAGACTTATTTGTGAATAAAACATTTAGGCTGAGATTTATATTAATAATCAAGTTGTTCTGATACTTTAATATGTCCAGATCTTGAACCGTTACAGTATTTTTGATTTATCTGACTTAGGAAAGGGAATTCCTGAAGAATTATGTTCAACGAATAGTTGATGTTCGACCCACATTGGTTCTGGTTGAGAAAACGGTGTCTCGGATTGCCCAGGATATGTTGCTGGAACATGGCATTACGTTGGTCATTAATGTAAAGTCCGTGAGTGTTCTTATTTTTATATTACTTTAAAAATCATAGCTTTTAGATTCAGAGCATATGCATATATGGTAGACACAGGCATTTTTATTTCTGTGCTGTGTCATATATATTTACAGTGGGGCAAGAAGGCATGCTAGCTATTTTATTGTTAAGACTGGAGAATCTCAGGTTGAATCTCAAAGTGTTGAATGCTTATTATAGTTGTCTGTAAGACACTAGGTAATCAGCAGGTATTTGTTTGGTTCTTTGCTTTGTTGAGGAATTTTACAAGCAGAAAAGTTTTCTCTTCTTGAAAAGCCTACTTTCTGTGGAATAAAGGCTAATTCTAGGAATTTTTTGCCCCCACAGTATTTTAATAATACATGATGCTCAAATGATCATTGATAGTATTAGTATGACTATGGCTTTATTTTAGTGGCCATGTATTGATTACCTGTCAACTAAAAATATTTAGAATTTATCATAATTTATTATATGATAATTATTAAAACTAAGGAAATCATTTTATTTTATTTTGTCATTTTTTAAGGTTAAATTTAGTAAGATTTTTATTTTGTAATTTATTTTCCTTTGTTGTAGCAAGTTTTAGAACGAATCAGTCGAATGACCCAAGGTGACTTAGTGATGTCAATGGACCAACTGCTCACAAAACCACACCTGGGCACTTGTCACAAGTTTTATATGCAGATATTTCAGCTGCCTAATGGTGAGTATTCTTCAGCACAGATTCATTTGAATTAGGGAATCTTAGGAAATGAATTAACACCTTAGTTCTGTAATGCTCGTATCTATGGGTGGTTAAGTGAGGATAGCAACTATCTGCTTATTTTCTTAATTTTTTTTTTTTTTTTGGTAACTGCTAAGGCAGTGAATTAATTGTATCTGGACTTCTGAATTGTTACCTAAGCCTTCTTGACTTTTTGTTTGTTTATTTGTAGAACAAAGCAAAACGCTGATGTTTTTTGAAGGTTGTCCCCAGCACCTAGGCTGTACCATCAAGCTCAGAGGGGGCTCTGAGTATGAGCTGGCTCGAGTTAAGGAGATCCTGATCTTTATGATCTGCGTAGCTTATCACTCTCAGTTAGAAATCTCCTTCCTCATGGATGAGTTTGCTATGCCGCCCATGTTAACGCAGAGCCCCTCGTTCCATTCTCTGATCGAGGGGCGGGGGGATGAGGGCTCTGTGCATGAGCAATGCAGCGGAAGCGCCCTTCCCCGGGACCCTGACTGCCCTCCCGAGGCGCTGCCCTCTGAAGAGAGCACTTCGCTGGAATCACGGATGGTGTTTGAGAAGAGTGAGCAGGAAAGTAAAAGTATTCCCCAGACTGCTGCCTCTTTGAAGCATCAAGAGTATGGCACAGCAGCTTGCCCGGCGGGCGTCCCCTGCGCACTCTTCCAGGCGGTTCCAGAGTCACTGCTGCCGCTCCACGTGGATCACCAGGATGCTGTAGGCAGTGAGCAGCTAGAGCCTGTGAAGCAAGCAGAAGAGCAGCAGGACCCTAAAAGCCAGATGAGGGCCTTTAGAGACCCCCTACAGGATGACACCGGACTGTACGTGACTGAGGAGGTCACCACCTCTGAAGATCAGCGAAAGACTTACTCTCTGACTTTTAAACAGGAATTAAAAGATGTGATCCTCTGCATCTCCCCAGTAATCACCTTCCGGGAACCCTTCCTCTTAACTGAAAAAGGGATGAGGTGCTCTACACGAGACTATTTTCCAGAGCAGATTTACTGGTCTCCCCTCCTTAATAAAGAGTTCAGAGAAATGGAGAGCAGGAGGAAGAAGCAGCTGCTTAGGGATCTCTCTGGACTTCAGGGCATGAATGGAAGTATTCAGGCCAAGACTATTCAAGTCTTACCCTCGCACGAGCTAGTTAGCACTAGGATCGCTGAGCATCTGGGGGATAGCCAGAGCTTGGGAAGAATGCTGGCTGATTATCGAGCCCGAGGAGGAAGAATTCAGTCCAGATATTCTGATCCGTTTACTCACTCAAAGGATGCACTGAGTACTGCAAGTGGCAAAGCAGGAAGCAAAACTGAGGCTGATGAAGAGAGAGGACTGATTCCCAGTGATGCAGTTTGGCCAACAAAGGTAAGCCCAGTGCACTTTCCATTTTCACGTAAACTTCGAATGTTTGAAGAACTCTGCTATGGTGGTACAAAAGAAAAAAATCAGTAGGCCAAGTTGCATGCACATTGATTAGATATTTCTACTTCTTTGCCATTTTTTTGGTCTTGATTCTCCTGTATTATATATTTGACTACTTCAAGTAGGGTTGCAGAGTAATGAAACTGGGTTTTGGGGTGTAAGATGAGCTCACAGTGAGGTAGGAGGAGCCCTGCTGTCAGAGGACATGATTGTTGAAGTTCCTGTTGGTGTGGTTTACATGGTTAGGTGTGCCTTGATGTATCCTTGATCTTTCTGAAGGCAGTGGCAGGAAGTCCGAGGTAGAAGCTTATTGTAGGACATGGATACAGTTTTAAAAAAATGTTGGATTTACTTAATAGAATTTTAAACATAAAACAAAAACACTTTACGGGCATTGTTATTTAACTATAGCAGTGGTCTTGTTAGAAATAAGGGTACCTTGTCAGGTGTGGTGGCGCACGCCTGTAAACCCAGCACTCAGGAGGCTGAGGCAGGAGGATCACTGCGAGTTTGAGACAATCCTGGGCTACATAGTGAGATCGTGTCTCAAAAAAAAAAAAGAAATAAGGGTACCTCAGGAAGATTCATTTATGGACACATTATTGAAAATGTACTAACAAAACTAATGGAGAAATCTATCTTTAGATGAAGAAATATAATTGTCTAATAAAACAAAAAAACATTCAATTTCACTGGTACCCAAACAAATATTATTTTTTTATTTTTAAGACTGGCAAAAAGGAAAGGTATAAGAGAGTCATAGTTCATGAGGGTGTGGAAAAACATCTTTCCTAAATTTTATATACATTTATATAAATTTGTAGAAAATGACAGGGAAATTTCTTGATTTACACATGTTTTTGATGCCTTTGACCCAGAACTACTATTCTTTGAATGTATATTCCTACAGAATTAAACCAGTTAGTCACGTTTGTATAAGGTGTTTGCATTTTGTAGGAACATACGCATGAAAATGCATTGTGTCCAGTTTGCTTCAGAAACCAACTTCCGCTTTTGATATTTAGTTTGTTGTCGTTTTCATCTTCACCAGAAGCCCTGCAGGTGATGAGGGGAGGCTGTGCCGGTAGAGTGGAACGTGGTGGGTGTTAGAAGCATGCAGGGTGTCGCAGGGCCTCGCCGTCCAGGTGCTGACGTGTCCCTTCTCCTTAGGTGGACTGCCTGAGTCCCGCGAACCACCAGAGGCTGTGCGTACTCTTCAGCAGCTCTTCCACCCAGTCCAGCAATGCCCCCAGTGCCTGTGTCAGTCCCTGGTAGGATTCTTCTCTCCCTACTCTATTGTACTTGTGAGCAGATTTCTAGTAAACTTAGACAAACAAGGAAATGCAGCTTTAGGATCTATTTTTAGATAGAGGGCATACTACTGGCCATATATGAATTGATAGAATTTTAAATACAGAAAGTAAATATGAAATTTATACTTTAAGGGTAAAAATATTAGGAGGGATAACATAGGAATTTGTAATTGTAAAAGGGAGGCAGTGGGGTTCATGAGACACCCCTCAGTTACTCAGAAATGGGGTGAGTGGGGGCAGGGGTGTAAAACGAAAATCCGGAACACAGGAAGGCAGCTTGAAAGAGAAGCACACATGATGAATTCCAGTACCAGGGGTGTTTGGAGAAAGAATCAGGGCCACCCTGGATCCTGGCACAGCCGACAGCCCAGGTTTGGTGGACACACACCTTGGGAAAGAGTCTAACGTCCCAAAGGAATTAGTGAGCACATCAGTGGCTCCCAGACTCTTGCAGTCAGTGCCCAGCCTAGCGCGCAGACAGGCGTGTTGACCCATGCAGTAGAACCCAGGGTGCAGAGACAACCTGTGCCCCTTCAGCCTTCTGACTTTTGACAAGGTGCTGAAAACACATGCTGGACAAAAGATAGCCTCTTTAACAAATGGTGCTGGGCAAACTTTGATTTTATTTACTAAAATAAAGTTTATTTACTAAACTTTGATTTTATTTATTAAAATAAAATCAAAATGGACCAAAGGTCTAGACATAGCACCACAAACACTACATCTGGAAGATAAAATAGGTAAAACTTGAAAATATAGGAATACACAAAGAATAATAAGAAGAAATATCAAGAAATAATAGCAAGAATCAACAAAAGGGAGTATAACCAACAGAGTGAAGAGACATCCTACAGAAAGGGAATTTTTTTTTGTCAGCTACTCCTTGAACAGAAGACTAGTACATAGAGCATATGAAGAACTCAAAAAAATTAGACACCCTGCAAAAGAAAAGACCCAATAAAAAATGGGCACTTGACATGAATAGACACTTCTCACTAGAAGTTCAAATTACCAGTAAGTACGTTTAAAAATGCTCAGCATCTTTTCCAGTTAGAGAAGTGCATGTTAAAATAGCACTGAGATCCAGTCTTACTCCAGTAAGAATGGCTATCATTAAGGACTCATAAAACAAGTGCTGGGAAGGTTGGGGGCAGGGGGAAGGAACCCTTTACATTGTTGATTGGAATGTAAACTGCAACCACTGTGGGAATCATTAGCACGATTCCTCAGAAAACTAAAAATAGGGCCGGGATGTAGCTCAGTGGCACAGCGCCTGCCTGGCAAGCACGAGGCCCTGAGGTTGATTCCTGGTACCAGAAACAAACAAACAAAGAAAACCCCCAGAAATAGAAATTCCATTTGACTCAGCTACTATGCCTTTTCTGGGTATATTCCTGAAAGAGTTACAGTTCATGTTACAGTTATGCATGCATACTCATGTTTATAGCAGCAAAATTCACAGTAGCTAAATTATTAAAATTCCCTATAGAGATGAAAAATGGATAAAGAAAATGTGGTACATGTACCAATAGAGTACTCCTCAGCCATAAAGAAGGATACATTTGAGTCATTTGTAAAAATGATGGGTCTTGGGACCATAATGTGTAGCACAATAAATCTGACACAGGTTAAATACCACATATGTTCTCTTCTATGAGAAATACAAAATACAAATAAATAGCCAAATGAAAGAGATCGCAAGAAACAAGGAGGTTGACTGAATGGGAGGAGGGTCTAGAGAAGGGGTGAGAGAGAGAGGGAAGGGGGAGTAAAAATGATCAAGATGTGATATGAATGTACCACTTCCCAAGCTGAATATAATTGTGTGTCACAGACATATGCCAATAAAAAATGATAAAATTGACATACAAAAGCTGGTTTATAAGTATTACGATTGTCACGTGTACAGTTTAGCCAGGTTTTCCTGAAGGCATCATTTTTATAAAAACAGTCACCTTTGCACCTGTTACTGATGCTGAGGACGGGACCGTGGCCCAGGCCAAGCACACGCTTTACCACTGAGCTGCACCCCTAGGCAGGCCTTTGGCCTCCGTAATGGGCTTTACTCTGAAGCTTAATTCTCACTGCTCAGCAGTTTACCCCAGCCTCACTCGGGCAGTGCGTTTGTGTAGGCGCTGCCTGTCCCAGGCATCACGCTGGCAGGTGTCGTTTCTCAGTACAGAGAACCAGCTGATTCTTTGTATTGAGTAAATTTGTTAAAATTGTTGTTTTTATATTTCCTGTTGTATTACCTTATAAAAATTTTAAAAATACACGTTTTGGTCATCCTGTATTTAAATAATTGGACTGGTAAGTGGTTAATTTGATTGCTATAAATACAGATGTATTTTATAATGTTACAAGTTATTGTTCCAAATGACATTCACAGAAATCTTATGTTGCTTTACATTACTATGTAGTTTACCTTTAGACAGCACAGCGAGAGGCTGGGCATGCAGCTTCATTCTGGAGTGTGTGCCTAGCGCTCGCCAGACCCTGAGTTCAGTCTCTAGCATCACACTGACACACACACTATAGAACATAGTCACACTTTGTAGAGTGCTGTTTCCGTGACAGAACACTGATTTTCAACAGAGAGATCAGGGATTCTTAGAAATTACATAGCTCAGCAAGTAGGCCCAGGGCTGGGAAACCCATACAGATTTCCTCTGGGGATTTATGGACTCAGGACAAAGCTTGAGTAGATGTGCATTTCAAGATGTATGTAACCAAACTTTCTTATTTTTGGGTATTTGTAAGTTAGATGCAAAATTAGGAATTTGCTTATTATGGCAAGAATAATAGTGACTTTTCTCTATCCCCAGTAGAGGTCTGGACTAAATAGCAGGAAACAGGAGTCCTTTTGTATGATAATGGGCTTATGGCTTTCCAAGGGAACTTGTGCTTATTCATAATGCAGAGGGGCTGCACTCTGTTAGTATTACAGTGTGTGCATCCTCATCAAGTAGTTCATAGGATACTAATAGCCTGGGAGACAAGAAAGAGACGCTATAGTTTAGCTGATCTCAACTTACTTTAGGAGGTGATGCAAAACCGATTCTGTAACAACAAATATTATATGCTTTGGTGCTTCATGATAAGCACATTTAATAACTAGAATGTGTAATCCCATGAAGTGTGTTTTGCTGAGTGGTAATTCTTGCAGTGTTTTAAGTAGCAATCTCTTCTTTTAGGATTGTAACAATGGAATTTTATGGGAAGAATGATCTTACATTAGGAATATTTTTAGAAAGATACTGTTTCAGGTAAGAATTAATTTTCCCTTATATTCCATTATGAATTTTTGAAGCCTAACATAAACATCAGTTGGATGTCAGATATGGTTGTGTGGTTCTTACTTTCGTGTCACGTATCAGAATATACTTTACGAAGAAGTAACCTATTTCATACTCAGACTAGAATGTTTAATCTGGTATATTCTTCATATGTTTGCCCATCTTCTTACATGTCACCTCTTAGACTGTTTCAGGATGTCTGCTTTTAGAGTGATTTAAATCAGCTTTGTTTAAGTCTAGTGCTGTTGCTCACATGACAAAGAGCAAGTAATTTAAGCTTTTATCACTTTCCTTAATAGATGACAGCAATTTCCAAAAAGGGTTTAGTGAGTAAAATGACATGTTTTAAAGTCATTTGGCAGCAGAGGGCCCTTAGCAGTGGGAAGTGATCATCATGCTATAGCTGGAGACCTGCTGTTCTTGTGTAGCTCAGAGCAGCCTAAGTCCCAGTGCAGACTGTCCACCAGTCATCACTGTACCTCTTTGACAGGGGTATCTCAGTTCTCTCCATGATTCTGGTTGCAAACCAAACTGGATGAGAACTAAATCAAATGTCCCCATGAGGTCAATGTTGAACCTCACCATTAAATTTGATTTGCTTCTTATTCAATTTGGTTTGTGATCAGAATTGTGGAAAGAATCAAGTTCGTGAACCAAGGTACCACTGTGTTCATTCTTCATGCTTCTCTGCTTCATACTTAATGTGAGAAGAGCTCTCTTGTTTGTCAAAGGCCTTCTTATCAGTGTCCTAGCATGTTCTGCGATACCCCCATGGTGCATCACATTCGTCGCTTTGTCCATGGCCAAGGCTGTGTGCAGATAATTCTGAAGGAGTTGGATTCTCCAGTACCTGGATATCAACATACTATTCTCACATATTCCTGGTGCAGAATCTGCAAACAGGTAAATTAAATCTTACAACAGGGCATAATATTTCAAATGAAATTTATTTCTTTATTTGTGGAGCTCTTTTTTTGGGGGGAAGCCTGTATTATTTTGGAAGGTCTTATTTATTATTGTGTTCTTATTTATCTTATTTTCCTGTCTAAAAATTTTCTTTTCTTTTCTTTTCTTTTCTTTTGTGGCACCAGGGATCAAACTCACAACTTCACACCTGCCAGACAGGCACTTAAGCCACTGAGCCACACTCCCAGCCCTAGTTTTTTGAGCCAGGGTTGCACTATGTAGTTCAGGCCGGCCTTGTGCTCACGTTGTAGCCCAAGCTGGCCTCAAACTCACAACGCTTTTCCTACCTCAGCCTCCTGAGTGCTGGGATTAAAGGTGTGCACCACCACACCTGGCTCTAGTCTAAAAATATTTGATAATTTCACTTTAGGACTCTGTCAGCCATGAAATAAAATACAGGAACCTTGTCTAGTACAATATGTTCAGACTGAGATATTTCTCAATTATGTTTCTTTATTCATTTAGCAAATCCCTAATTTAGCTCTGTGTGCTAGGTACTGTGTTAGGCCCTAGGAATGAAAAAAGATAAAGACTGGCTTCTGTCCTTTAGGGGAGGAGACATACTTACAAAACAATAATTACAAGGTATTTGGATATTTGCTTAATGGATTTGAGCCTATATTCAGATTTATTTTTTTTACTTTTTATTTTTTTAATTTTTTAATTTTATTTAAGAGAAAGAAGACACAGAAAAGAAAAACAAAAAGCAAAAGAGACAAACAACAATAACAAATCCAATACAATAACATTATAGGCTTATAAAAGGAGATGATTGGAATTTGACAATGGTTGTAATATTGCTTATCATTACCTTCAAAGGGGTTGTTTAGATTAACAGATATAGACATGTAAAATTGATCTAATCATATGAGTATTAACTGTTCTTTTTTAATAGCTAATGCATTTAGTACTATAGTCATTTTATCTATCTTATGTACACCTATATACAAATTTATGTCTTTTTCCTTTTCTCTTCCTTCTTTCCTCCTTTTTCCTTATAATACCGCTTGTTATCTTCAGAATAACTGCTCATACCATCAGGCATAATATAATCAAATAAAATAGTACAGAATAAAACCAATAAAAAACAAAACAATGGAGGCAATACATAGTAAAACAACACTGGTTGCCATAATGCCTCTTGTTATCTTCTAAGCAGTTGCCTATATCATCAGTCACAATACAATCAAACAAATCAAAATAGAATAAAATCACTCAAAGCAAAACAATGAAAGCAACACAGGACTTCAAAACAAGGTGATCGGATATCAATAATGGCTACCATAATGTATTTTGTTATCTCTGAAATAGATGTCCATACCATCAAATATAATAAAATTAGACAAACCAAAACAGAATAAGACCAAACTAAACAGAACAATGAAAACATTACAGGACTCAAATCCCAATGATAGATTAACAGTGGCCACTGCATTCCCTTTTTAGACACTTCCTCCCTTTTCATTTTTACAATATGTATTGTGTATTTTGAATCCTACTGACTCCTTTAGTTTTTTTGTACTAGGGAGATAAAATGATGTTCACCCATGTGGCTCTGGATCATTTCATCCATAAACATGATCTTAAGTTGTATCCATTTACCTACAAGAGGCTTGAGGTTATCTTTCTTTATAGCTGATTAGCTTTCCATTGAATAAAAATGCCCTATCTTTCTTATCCACTATGTAGCTAATGTGCAAGCTACCCCCACTTCTTTCTGGTTCCCTGTCACATACAGCATTGTTCTCTTTCCTTTGACTTTCAGTCTGTGAACCCCCTTTTGAGTTTAATGTGTTTCTTGTCTAAAGCATATTGATGGATCCTATCTCCTGATCCACTCTGCCTTTGTTTCTTTTCATTGGTGAATTGAGGCCATGTATGTTAATGGTTAAGGCCAACATGCACTGCTTTGTCTCTGCCATGCTATTTTCCTGCCGTTGGCTGCCTACTTTTCCTCTCTATTCAATTGTCTGTCCTGGTCGGTGATATCCCTCTGCCACTGTTTCTGGAGCTGTGGTCTTTTTTATCTCTCTCTAGAATGTCCTTCAGTATTCTTTGTAGGGTTGGCTTGGTGGTCGTAAAGTCCTTCAGTTGTTCTTTGTCATGGAAGTATCTTGTTTGTCTTTTAATTTTGAAAGATAGCTTTGCAGGATACATCAATCTGGGTTGGAAGTTGTTTTCTTTCAGGGCTTGAAATACTTCACTCCAAGCTCTTCTTGACGTGATGGTTTTGTTGAGAAGTCTGTTGTGATTCTGATGGGTTTTCCTTTGTAGGTCATCTGTTTCTTTTCTCTAACAGGTCTTAATATTCTATTTTTGTGTTGAATTTCTGGGATCTTGATTATTATATGTCTGGGTGTAGATTTATTTTGGTTATGGCTAGCTGGAGTTCTGTATGCTTCACTTATCTGAAAGCCACTGTTTTTCTGATATTATTTCTGTAAATAGACTTTTAGTGTCCTTTGTTTTGACCCCTGCTTTTTCACTCACACCTTTTATTCTTAAGTTATGTTTCTGGGGGTTTGTCTTGCAGCCATTGAATTGTTACTTCCAGGTTCCTTGTTATTTTTAAGAGATCTTTCCTTTCACGATCACAAGCTACAAACCTGTCTTCAAGGTTTGAAAGTCTATCTTCAGTTTCTTTCAAGTGGTTTTGCCAACTTTCAAGGGAGTTTTTAATTTCCTGGTTATCTCTTTGAATCTGTTTCATGTATTCTAAATCTTTTTTGTATTGTTCATTCAAGGTTTCCCTCATTTTCCTATGCTCCATTTTTTCATCTATGTCTTCTTTAGAAATGCCTAGCAATTCTTTTATTATGTTTTTCATTTCTGCTTTTACCTGAGTTAGTATTTCTGTTCTAATTTCTTTAATTGCCTCATGGAGTTGTTTCTTTACTTCAGTTGCCCTCACTTCAGAAACTTCAGGTGTGCAACTCCTGATATCTTCTCCGTTTGCATCTCCTGGACTTTCTCTGCTTGAATTGGAGGCCAGAGACTGCCTTTTGCTTCTTCGTCTTGACATATTCCTGGGTTCTTCTGGATTATTGGTACTGGGGTCCCAGGCACTCCTCGCATTGGCTACAATTTCTCGGAAGTGAGACTGTTTGGTTCTTCTAGCCAGTGCTGATTATGGCTATCTGATGGTGGCCACTAGGTGCTGTGGTGCAGCGCTTTTCTACTGCTTTTCCCCAGCCTGTGTTGGCTCGCTGATGGCTGGTGGAGTGCGCGCAGGAACAGGGCCACTGCCTGCAAACCTGGGCTGGTCACCAGCGGGGTCTTCTGTTACCACCCCTGGAGCGCACGTGGGGCCACCACCTCTAGACTAAGCCAGCCACCCTCAGGGACCCTCTGAAATGGCCCCCAGAATGTGTGCAAGGGCTGGGCTCAGTCTGAGCAATTTCCATGGGTCTGTGCCCAACTAGGAGCTGCTGGAAGAAGCCAGGAGCAGCTCCGGCCCCAGGCCCATCCAGCCTGACTCCAAAATGGCTCCCGGCCAATCTCGCTCTCCCACAGAAGGATGAAGTCCCCTGCACTCACTGTCAGCCAGTTCAGTCCTCCAGTTCTGCTCCCCCTGTCCCCTGCCACTCTCCTCCAATGCTACCTGTCTGGGCAGAGGCCTCCAGGGTCACCGCCACCACCATGGCACCTTGATTGTGTGTCTCCAGGTTCCAGCAGCTCATCTTACATGGTGGGTCTGGTTCTGGGCAAAGGCGCCACCAGCTATTGCCTTCTTCTTCATTTAAGTGTTTCTTTTTACTCTTTCTGTGGGCTTCAATTCTCACTTTAGATTCTTCCTCGGTCCAGGGGACCCACTTCCTTCCTTCTTGTCTTCTCCATGTTGCTGTATTCTAGCATCTGGACGGTATCTCTCAGAGAGGCGTTTACTCTGCTGCTTACTGTTCCACCATCTTCCCAGAAGTCTCTATATCCAGATTTATATCTGAAGAGGTAGAGTTGTATTACATTTGGATTGGAAAATACCTTTAAAAATGGTTATGTGATTTTAATTCTGGATTAGAAAATACATTTAAAATGGTATATGATTAAATAAATTACTTCTGTTGAATTCCAGGTAACACCCGTTGTTGCTCTTTCCAATGAATCCTGGTCTATGTCATTTGCAAAGTACCTTGAGCTGAGGTTTTATGGGCATCAGTATACACGGAGAGCCAATGCTGAGCCTTGTGGTCACTCCATCCACCACGATTACCACCAGTATTTCTCCTATAACCAGATGGTGGCATCTTTCAGGTAAGGCACCAAAGGGATCCTGTACTTAGAGGCTTTGTAATGTGTTTAGTGTGACTAGGTCGAATTAACTTGTGAGGGCGTCTGTCCCATCTCGCTTCTGCAAATGTGCCAGGGCGGAATCTGCTGAGAGCATTCAGTGTTAACTTGCTCCATACTCTCAGAAATAGGCATTACTGTTACTCTTGCTTAGGGACTTCCTAGGATTTTAAATGCAGGTAATAATGTGAGTTTACTCAGAGAGCTAACTAGTGGTAGAGTCAAAGTTTGAACCCTGGTTGATCTTCTGTTCTCAGCCTCAATCTTAATCGTTTTGGCATCTGAAAACCTGTCAGAATTTTTGCCAACGCATTAATTGCCATAAAAATAATCAAATACCTTGATAAAATTACAAGTTCAAAGAATAGTTGCCATTGTGGTATTAAATAATTTGAGAATGCTCCAGGTTCTGCCTTTAGAACATGTGCGGAATTTGAACAATTCACAGCCCTCAACATGAGCGTTGTGGGCTAAACTTCTGTTTCATTACCTGTGTGACTGCAGTAGCCTCAGGCAGCCTCCTTTCAGCCTTGGCTCTGCTACCTGTGCTCAGCACAGCAGTCAGAGTGAACCTGTGCAAGGAAAATCAGCTTAGGTCACCGAGTGTCTCTGGGCTCTCACTGAAAGAGAGGGTGTCCGCTTCTCAGTGAAAGCCAGAGTCCCTTTCCTGGCCCCTAAGTGCTCACACCTGGGGCTGCCCAGGGCTTTGCTGTTCTCACCTCCTACCGCTCTCCTTTTGTTCGCCCTGCTGCCGCCTTGCTGACCCCTCAGCTGGGTCTCAGCTCTGTCAGGTAGGTTCCTGCCTTGGAGCCTTCTGCTTGTTTCTCTCTGGACTGCTCATTTGCTGCTCTTTCCTTACTTCCTGTGGGTCTTTGTTCACATTCTACCTGGCCCAGCACTCTCTTAGTTCTAGCACTACTTACTTTTCTCTCTTGCTTCATTTTTCTCCATAGCACTTAGACCATCTAAAATATGTTTTAAATATGAATTTGTTTTATTACCCAATATAGTTACTCCTGAATCATGAGGACAGGAATTTTGACCCTTGTTTTAGTGCTGTAATCTTCATCTAAAACTGTGCCTGGCACATAGTAGACACTCAGGAAATATTTGCTAATTAGAACTTACTTCCTTACTTAAGGAATAGCTTTTCAGAATCTAGGGCATAGCTGGGATATAGCATTTACTAGTCAATACCTCAGGTGGAAAGGAAGTAAAAACTTATGAGGACTCTTCAGGACTTGGTAAGGTAATGAATTCCTATGTGTAAGCAAATTATAGTAATTTTCCTCACTCAGAAAGTTTTTTCAGAGCCATCTATTTTTATGGAAGATGAGTGTAGTATTAAAGGATACATGATGGCATTGTAGTGCTATGATAAAATAAAGTCCCTCCAGAATTGGAGAAGATACTTACAATGATTGAAAGTTACCTTTAATATTCTTAGGATTGTTTTAAAATGACATAAAATTTATGAAAACTTTATTTTTTTTCTTATGCCTCATAGGATTTAGTTGACTATCCAGATAAAGCTCTACTTGAGGTTTTAAAATAGTTTTTTCATTTTTCTACTGTCATTTGTATTTTCCTCTCTTAGCTATTCTCCCATTCGGCTTCTTGAAGTATGTGTTCCACTTCCCAAAGTATTCATTAAACGGCAGACCCCACTGAAAGTATCCCTTCTTCAGGATCTCAAAGATTTCTTTCAAAAGTAAGTTTTAGTTTCTCTGACCACCTGTTTCTGTTTAGCAATGACTATAATCTGTAGATATTTTAAAATGTTGTTTCTTCATTTACTTTCTTTGAAAAGGTAAATACCTTAATTCTTCTAACTGTATTGTATATATGCTTTACAAAAAAGAAAAATGTAGACAATCTAGGAAAGTGTTAAACAAGGTCAAACTTTCAGACATAACAAACCACCATTAAAATTTTGAAGTGCAAAATTGTATGTGATTTTTAATTAGAATATATTTGTTATAGTTTATATTTATAACTTTTAAAATTTATGTAAAACAAAATTAGATTTCACCTTCTCTAAAGATGTTCTCTCCTGTCTTAGAGTTTCACAGGTATATTTAGCTGTTGATGAAAGACTTGCATCTTTGAAGACTGATACATTTAGCAAAACAAGAGAGGAAAAAATGGAAGATATCTTTGCACAGAAAGAGGTAACTCATTTCTTTGTTAGAAATTCTAAGGTTAACTATCAGTGTAGAAGTTTCTTTTTGGGGTATCTATATAATGTCTCAGTGTACTGAAATTCTCTCTTTTGCCTTACAGATGGAAGAAGTTGAGTTCAAGAACTGGATTGAAAAGATGCAAGCGAGGCTCATGTCATCCTCTGTGGATACCCCTCAGCAATTGCAGTCCATCTTTGAGTCACTCATTGCCAAGAAACAAAGTCTCTGTGAAGTGCTGCAAGCTTGGAATAACAGGTATGACTTTGCAGTTTGTTTTTTTCATACTATTAGGGCCAAGTTTGCTGTGCTTTGATATTTTTAAATCTAAGGTATTATTAATTACACGTTTCATTTTATTCTCAAGTTATGAAGAATTGTGTTTTTTTTTTGTCATTTTCCCCTCCTCTTCATCCTTTAAAATATGTGTGCTAATCATTAGGTTATGAAGCTATAAAAGCCAAAATGGAAACAACCTTCAGTGCTGTATCAAATGTGTGCGCTGCTGAATGGAATTTAACTGAACTAGTAGGCTGTGACTGATAATTGCTTTGATTAGGCAGGAATTTTGTTTATCTTATGTTATAATTTAAATTTTTATTTTTAGAAATAGTTTTCTTGATAATAACTTGCTATCTTTTAAAATTACAGTCTTATCAGTGAGAACTCTTGATTGATTAATTACATATGACAAGAACTTGGTTCTAGTTATGTGCAACTTTAAAATGTACCCAAGTAGGAGGATTTAATTATTGTGATTTCAGTTAGAAAGAGAACATTTATATGCATTGTAGGCCTTTGGTTGTAGGTTGCAGGAACTATTCCAGCAAGAAAAAGGCAAAAAGCGTCCCTCAGTTCCTCCAAGTCCAGGAAGATTAAGACAAGGAGAAGAGAGCAAGGTAATAAAATGTATAGTCTTTGGCCTTTCATTGATAGAAATATAACTTGCTGCATTTGTAATACTTACTAGTGGTAGTTTAATAGGTACTTTATTCATGTCAAGTGGCATTTTCCATCTTGAAATTGTGAGGTTTCAAGGGGATATGACTTGGATTACTTTAATATGCTAACCTGAAATGAAATGATGTGTTATGAGCAATTCATTTGAAATATCACAGAGCTGCTACCCCTACGTCAGTAAGGATACTGTCGTATACTGATGCCAAGATGTGCATGCTTAGCGTGTGTAGTGGAGTCCTCATTTATCTTACTGTGCAGTTTTGAGTCATCTTAGTGCTTAACTGTGAAGCTCTGGTTAAGTTGTCTGAACTGGGTAAGTTGGCCTAATTCATCTTTTCCAACTGTGTTAGTTTCTCTTGCTGAGTAGCAGATTAGTCTCACACAGTGTTCAAAAACATGAGGTGGTTATTTCAGAGTTTCTGTGAACTGGAGATCTGGCGTGTATGGCTGGGTTCTCTGCTCAGAATCTCTTGGAGCTGAAATCAAGAATTTGGCCAGAGTTTTGTCTTATGGAAGGCTCAAGATCTTTTTCCAAGGTTATTGGCAGAATACATTTCCTAGTAGTGACAGACTGACTTCTTGTGTTGATAGCTGAAGATCACAGGTTTTTCCCTAACTCCTGAGACACTGTTTGTGTTCCTTGCCATGCAGTCCTCTCCATCTTCAAAGCCTGAAACCATGGCCAAATCCTTCTTGCTAAGATCACTTACTTCCTTTGATTTATAGACATAGATTTTAGGACTCATATGATTACATCAGGGCGACCTGGATTGATCCGTTTTGAGGTCGACTGACCTAGGACCATAATTACATCTACAAAACCCTTTATAACAGTACACAGCAATATTATTGTGCGTTTGAGTGGGCGAAGGTATGTGTACACCAAGGACTGAGAGTCTTGAAGCCATTTTAGAATGCTGTCATGGTGACCAAATTTCACATAATTTGATGTCAGTATAAGGGCCTTATGTTATATTACAAAGATTTTGGAGATGGTGTTTTCTTTTTGTACAGTGTGTAGTATTTGTTGACAACTGTGTTAATTGGGTGAAGGATCCAAGTGCTTAAATGTTTTTGTTATTTAGTAATTGATAATGAGTCTTTCTTTTTGTCTCTTACTGTGTAAGAATCATGTTTCCTTAAAGTGCAGATGAGAATAAGAATAAGGTTAAGCTGTATGTTAGCATTTCTCAACTAGTCCAAGTCTATTGATGACTAGCATGGGTTACTGGTCGTCTTTCCATTTGCCCACTGAAGAGACTACAAAGCTGATGATATAAAATATTTAGATTATAGCATTTAGAAATAGAATTGAAAATATAAGGTGACTCAGCAGTTGGTCATCTTTATGAAAGATTGATAATTGATTTGAAACTTTGTTGTACTGCCTTTGTGTTTATATACTTGATAGATATTTCTTGAGTGCAGATTTTGTGTCAGGCACTTCTCTAGGTTATAAGCATGCAGTTGTAAACAAAGACCATAGTTACTGTTTTCATTAAACATTTGTTTATTGAGGAAGAGACTGATCATAAACATTTGAACCCATAAACATTTAACAAAATATAGTGAGGTGCAAAGGAAAAAGGGAGACAGTTTTGATAAGAACGAGAAAGTGGTGGTGGGTTGTTTTATGTAGGGTGACCGGGTGTGTTTCTGTGATATGGTGACCTTTAATCAGTGACCTAAATGACCTTGAAAATATTTTTTATAGGACTGAGAGTTATTTTGTACATCTTATGCATAGGTAATTTGACTCGAATGGGTTCAGTGATAATAAAAGATTACTGGCCTCAATGGATAATCATATGTATTCCTAAATGCTTTAATGAGCTTGCTGTTTAGAATGATACCCTCAGAGTGTGGTTCAAGAGCTCCTGAGGGCCCAGTGTTCTTTTGTAGATTATGTAGATTTTTCTGTTTTCCTAACTATATCTGTATGAAGCCAGAACTTTAATCATAGCTATCTTGCAGCAGATTAATTGCAGTTACCAGATTGTTAGCTATCATCTGTAACATTAAAGAATTTTAGAAAAATGTAAAACAGTTTCACTTGTATGCATTTTATTTTGAATTTTGGAAAGTAGATATTTTTTCTATAATTGATTACAGTATTCATGTTAATATATAAGGAGTTTTATTATTATTATTATTTTTTTTTTTTTGGCACCGGAGATCGAACTCACAACCTCATGCCTGCCAGGCAAGTGCTTAAGCCACTGAGCCGAACTCCTGGCCCTAGTTTTTTGAGGCAGGGTCGCACTATGTAGCTCAGGTCGGCCTTGTGCTTGCGTTGTAGCCCAAGCCGGCCTCGAACTCACAACGCTCCTCCTACCTCACCTTCCCGAGTGCTGGGATTAAAGGCAAGGGGCATGACACCCACACCCAACTGAGTCTTATTATTTTTAAATGAGTTAATAAGTGCATATTTTAAAATGTTTTCAAGTTTAATTTCTAATCAGGTAAATATTTCTAATAAGTTAAAAATTATTTTAGTTACTAAGGGAGGTCGTGGTTAAGAGTATAAACAGATCCTGAGACCAAAAGGTTTAAGATTCACAGGGTTATGCAATTTTAAAAATGTAATTTTAATATTTTGTTAATCTTATTTCTCCACAGATAAGTGGAATGGATGCATCACCACGAAATATTTCTCCAGGGCTTCAAAATGGAGAAAAGGGTTGGTCATTGACTCTACTGATCATTTGACATTAGATTTAAAGAAAATTTTTATTGTATAAGTTGTTTTGAACTGCTAATTTTGAGTCTTCTTTTTCCTGATGAGATTATTCATAGACTGTGTTTTCCTTCTTGTAGAACATTTATAACCGTATCAATTTAAGTTGATCATGCAGTATATTTTTAAAAAATAAATTAGGACATAGAAATACATAGAATATAGAGAGGGCTGCTAATAGGGAAGAAGAAACAGAAAAAAGGAAATTAATTTTCTGTCTTATTTATTACAAAATCAAGTCCCACATTTCCCTGCAGAAGTCTTATTTAATTTATATTTTTGGTGTTGCTAAAATCGTTTTGAGATGTCTTTCACAGTATCTCATTGAACACCTTTGTCACCACGGAAGCTTTACGTGGAAAAATTTATGTAGACTTGAGCAAGAGCTCAACTCATAATTCTTGATATTTTTGTGTAATAATTATAATTTAATTTTTTTCCTCCCCAGCATAGGGATGTCATTTTTTCCATAGTGTTTTAATTTCATTCTCTCTTAAACCAAATAATATTTAGGTAGATGTTGTGGTTTAGTGAGAACAGTATTAGATTAGCCTGTCAGAATTGGTTTATATCATAGTAGTGTCATCAAGATTTGATTGTGATCAAGTCATGTAGTGTCATCAAGATTTGATTGTGATCAAGTCATATAATTCCTCTGGATTTTTGTGTGTTTTTCTGTGACATGAGCTACTTGATGTTGATGGTTTATAAATAACTAAAATTCTGTGTTTTAGGAAGTAGAAATATGAGTTAGAATTTAAAAATCATTGACATTAGGTAGAAACAGATGACTGTTTTTACCTGACTCATGTAAGACTGTGCCTTTATTAGAGGATCGCTTTTTGACAACGCTGTCCAGCCAGAGCTCCACCAGTTCTACCCACCTCCAGCTGCCTACGCCACCCGAAGCGATGGCTGAGCAGCCCGGGGGAGGGCCTCCCGAGCTGGACACAGCCAGTGGTTCCGAAGGTACTGTGCAAGTTGGTTTTACCACACTTGATTGAATCTAAGATGAAAAGTTGTTTTTTAATTTTTAGCTACTACATTGGTATGATGGTAATCTTTGTTTTTATTAGTAATGTTTGCAGCACATAATGAATACATTATGGGGAGTCAGCACATGTGCATAATACATCTTAATTCTTTTTATATCCCTCTCCTTTCCTTTTCTTCCTCCTCCTCTCTCAATCTCTTATTCCTCTTCCCATTTGCAAAAGATCAATCTCTCTGTTTCCTATTATCTGCCTTTTATTTTGCTCTTTAATTTATGTAAATTTTGGATTTCTCATGTCAGAGGAATGATGCAATATTTAAGCTTGTGTGTGTGTTTCACTTATGTTTTGGTTTTAAGGTGCATCATTTTCCTAAAAGTGACTCAAATTTATCCTTCTTTATAGTAGAGTAGTACTTCATTGTGTATAAATGCATTTTATTTATCAGCTCACCTGCTGATGGACATATACAGGTTGCTTCTAAGATGTAGCTGTTGTGAGTTGTGCTGTTATAAACATGGGTATGCATGTAGTACTGTAATATGATGTCTTTAACTGTTTTAGGAAGATACCTGGAAGAGGAATAGCTGGGTCAAATGAAATTTCTAGTGTTAGTGTTTTGAGGCATCTCCCTGTTGATTTCTACAGTGGTTGTAGTAGTTTGAATTTGGATCAACAGTGTATTAGGAAGCGCATTATTTTTCCCTACAGTCTCACTAGAGTTTGTGAGAATAATCATTCTTTCTGGAGTAAGATGGCATCTCAGTTTTGTTTTAATTTGTGTTTCTGCAATGGCCAGAGATGCTGATCATTTTTTCATGTACTTATTGGCCATTCGTAGTTCTTCTGAGAGGTGTTACTCACTTTCAGTTGCCTATTTTTTGATTGGTTTTCTGTTTTGGGGAGGTCTACTTTTTTTTTTTTAGTTCTTTTTTTTTTTTTTTTTTTTTTTTTTTTTTTTTTTTTTTTTTTTTTTTTTTTTTTTTTTTTTTTTTTTTTTTTTTTTTTTTTTTTTTTTTTTTTTTTTTTTTTTTTTTTTTTTTTTTTTTTTTTTT
>RJWM01010918.1:0-61673 GCA_004363535.1 Dasyprocta punctata
TATTCTTTAGTACTGGGGCAGGGAGTGAGAAAACTACAGAACTGAATCAGACATACTTGCGAGTATAAGCTTTAATTCTCTGCTGTGAATCTACAGAGAACCCTGGCTCTTCCCTACATTCATCTTCAGATACAGGTCTAGGTATAAGCAATTCTGAAAACACAATTTTTTTATAAAACCTACTGATTTTGGGACATTAGCACCTTACTATTTGAAAATTTAAATATTTAGTCACTATCTACAGCAAATAGGTTTTATACTGCCAGAATTTTTAGTGTGATAATGTTTCAATGATAGAAAAATGATATAGCCAAAGGAAATTAAAATAAATAATAAACTATCGAGAGTAAGCTGTAATATATTCCTACAGCAGAATGCTATTCACTGACTGAGAACAGAACTGTATGCATTTATTCAGTAATTATTTACAGATTTTATGTTTATAACATAATCTTACATAAATCTAATTGTAAGAAAATTTATGTATGTTATGTAAGAATATCTATCTATACACGGAGAAACACTAAACAAAGTATGTATCAAAATGCTAACAGTGGTTGCCTGTCACTGTGAGATCCAGGTGACTTATTTTCTTGTTACTATTTTTAAATCTTAACAATGAACTTGGATAGCTATCCCTTAGCATTTGTGGAGGGAACTGGTTCCAGCACCCACTATGGATGCCAAAATCTGAGGTTCAAGTCCCTTATGTAACATGCCCGCCCTAGTATTTGAGTATGTACATTCTTCCACATACTTTAAATCATCTCTAGGTAATCTATAATACCTTATACAATGTAAGTGCTAAGTACATATGATAATATTGTATTGTTTAGGGAATAATATGAAGGAAAAAAGTCTAGCACAGGTACTTTTTTTGTTTAGTATTTTTGATCCACAGTTTGTTGAATACATAGAATGCAAACTGTGGACATAGAGGGACATCAACTTCATTTTTGCAATGTAAGTAAGTCATTAAAGATATCTGTATCAAATGGTAAAAACTCTTTAGAGCCCTATATTATATGGATTTCCATATCTATGCAACTCATGTCTCTTGAGATGTAACACTTAATCACAGCTTAAACACTACAGTCTTAATAATAGCTCTATTTCTTAATATGCTAGCATTAATAAAGGAGTTACTACTATTCAGGGCAGTGACAGGTAATGGATTTAAGAAGACAGTTCTATTTCTTATATGACCAACTCAAGGCATCTTGAACAAGGTAACAAATCATAAAGCGATGCCATGAAAGGGTTTCAATGATAATCTCTAGGACTCCTAACCTGTAGCATTATGTTTACTTGCTCATAATTCAGTGCCCCAAATCATTCTATTTCCCATAGACAGTAATTATTATCCTTATGTTCATTACTAGAAAAAAACCTATTAGGACATACTCTTACCTTAGCAAATAGGTGCTCCTTATATTGCTGTTGAGTAACGAATTGTTGATAGCACACTACACAAGCAAAAGAACTGACGAAAGGTCCGTGTAATGTAATTGTTGGATCACATGGAGAGTGATCAAACCTATTCAGCAAAAAAGAAATAACATTAGGAAGACACGCATTCCAGGGAATGAATTATTTTGCTTCATTTGCGAAATTAAACACATATATGTTCAAAACTTTTTGAAATATTAAATAACATTGTTCGAAGTGAAGAAGTATCAAATAGCTCCCACACAAATAGCTGGATAATCCCCTCACACACTGAACAAGAGTTAGGTTAAGATTTTATAAAAGTATTCAAGGTCCAATAAAATGGAGTTAAACCTTTCTGGCCGAACTGCCATAGCAAACCTCTAACTTGAAAACTTTAAGTCTATCATCTTTTCTTTCTTGCTTTGATAATCATGAGAATCACAAAAAACTTTCATCACTATATTAATAATTTCATGTTAAGTTTTCTGGCAAAGGCTGGGGATGTACCTCAGTGGCAGGGCACACACTTACTATGTATGAGGCCCACAGCTTACTCACCAGCACCATAAAAAAACACAAACAAAAACAATTTCAGGCATTTCTACTCCTTTTTTTTTTTTTTTTTTTTTTGAGATAGTCTTGCTGCGTAGTTCATGGTGGCATTGTAGCCCAGGTTGGCCTTGAACTCAGCGATTCTCTTGACTCAGCCTCCTGAATACTAGGATTACAGATATGCACCACCATGTCAGGCCAGGCATTTCTACTTCTTATAAATGTTTAAAATCTTTTCAATGTTCATTTAACCATTTAGCAGATGTGCATAATTTTAAACTGACTCGAAAACTTTTTAAAAGTAAGATAGTGCATGAGCAGAATAACTCATCTGGAAGAGGCAATGCAGACCCAAACTCCTGATTTACCTATCTTTCAACTGTCAGACAGGAAAACCAGGGAAAAGAATGCTTAATATCCTTAGTACCACCTTGCCTTAATATGTACCTTTTTATGTTCTACTGTGAAAAAACTCAGCAAATTGATAAAATAGCTTTCACAGACAGAGTGTTTCCTCTTACTTTTGCTTACAATGGTTTGCCGGTAGTATTTACTTCGTAACACAGTATGTTTTTCTGCAGGACAGATGAAATATCTCTTAACTACATCTTGAAGTTTATATTTATAGTCTGAATTTCATTAAAATTCATTCAACTGCATTTCAATGTAAAGTCTGTTCAGTATTTTGTAAGATATATGATGAAAACATAGATACTTTAAGGTGACAGCATAAACAAGACAGACTATCACTAGAAAAATACAACCTCAACGTGTCTTCTAGGATACCTAAGTATACAGATAACAGCACCAACAACCTGAGTTTAACTATAAATCACAAGGGCAGAGGCGCTGCACAGTCATTAATAACACTAGGGACTGGGGCCCCTGGCCTAGCAGCAGCGCGCTCACCTATCACACGCTAGACTCTTTGATGAGTCTGATTCCCAACACTTTGGAAGAACAAAACAAAACAAAACAAGAACAAAAACCCCCTTTCAACTCATTTGATCCTCAGCATTTACTATTTTGAACACCCTACTTACCTTTTCAAATGTCCTAAGAGAAGGTGCCCATTGTCAAATTCCCTGTTACAGTGCATGATAGGACATGAAATTGGTTTCCCAGACTTCTGCATCTGACCTCCTCTTCGAAATGAACTTCTTGTTCCAGAATTAATTGTGCCTATTTTGAGTCCTGCATGATTAGAATATAAGTTACTCAGTTACTATGCCAGGTACTTGCCCTTCAGACTGGTGATCAAAATTAAGACAAAACAATGAAAACTTGGATATATAGCCAGGTATGGTGGTGCACCCCTGTAATCCCAGCACTCGGGAGGCTAGGGCAGGAGGATCCTTTCGAGTTCAAGACTAGCCTGGGCTACAAAGTGAGCTCAAGGCCAACCTGAACTGCATAGGGAGACTGTTTCAAAAAGATAAAATAAAAAATAAAAAACAGCAACAACAAAAAACTTGGATATAACATTGCCTAGGTGGTCCTAAGTATAACTACATCATTGTAGTCTCTCTTAAAAAGTTATAATAACCTAACCATAAATAAAACTATTTGGGACAAAAGGAGCCTTTAACACCACCAATCAGCATTTTCTTGAGGGAAAAATAATTTATTTCCTTAAAGTCAACAGCTAAGAAATGCTGAAGATAACACCCATTAGAAAATCAAATCCTAGAGCCGGGCGTGGTGGCACATTGCCTTTAATCCCAGCACTCAGGAGGCTGAGATAGGAGGAGCGTTGTGAGTTTGAGGCAGGCTTGGGCTACAATGCGAGTGCAAGGCCGGTCTGAGCTACATAGTGCAACCCTGCCTCAAAAAACCAGGGCCAGGAGTTTGGTTCAGTGGTTTGAGCGCCTGTTTGGCAGGCACAAGGTTGTGAGTTCAATCCCCGGTGCCACAAAAAAAAAAAGAAAAAAGAAAAAAGAAAAGCAAATCCCTGCTGGGCATGGTGGTCATGACAGGAGGATCACTGGGAGTTCAAGGCCAGCCTGGGCTACAAAGTGAATTCCACGCCAGCTTGACCTGCAATGAAACCCTGTCTCAAAAAGACCAAAATAAATAAAAATAAAAATCAAGTCCTTATTAATTCATTTCACTTACATAAATTAGCATAGATTTTTTTTTTTTTTTTTTTTTTTTGGAGACAGAGTTTCACTCTGCAGCTTTGGGTGGTCTCAAACTCACTGCAATCCTCTTTGCCTCGGCCTCCTGTGTGTGGGAGCACAGGCATGCACCACTGCGCTCAGCCTCTTCCAATTCTTCCTCTACAATTATTTCGAATTATATGGTTGAGATTTCATGTAGAGGACCTTGGTTCTGTGACAATCGCGTTAATGAGTATCTGAGGCGGAGAGGGAAGTGAAGAGGCATGAGCGTCAGAGTGCGGTTCCTCGGAGAACCAGCTCCAGCCTGAACATCAAGGTGCACAAGTCTCAGTGGGGACAGCCAGCAGATCATGGAGCGGAGACCTGCTCCTCACTGCCATCTCCCGCTCCTTCCACCAAATCTATTTTGTCCCTTTTCCTTTTCCCTTTAAAAATTCCAATATTAAATAGTTCCCCGCCATTATCTGCTCTTTATCCATTTTTACTCTTTATCCTTTTTCTTCTTAGCAATCATGGTTCTACAGTCACACACTTCCCATAGGACTGATCTCCCTAGTCAAGTTTCATTCTCATCATGTACATAATGATAGAAAACTTAAAATTATAAAACTGCCAGAAGGTCTCTGATACACTGGTAGTCTGATTACTATTTTACTACTGTCTTTTAGGGACTGTTCCACTCAAATGTCTTGAATATTTTTTACAATAGAAAACTGGATAATTTATAGCAGTTTCTACAAAGCCCCAAGCATTTAACTAGAGCAGAAATTAACATAATCTAGTTTTTAAATTTTTCAAATGATTGACTACATTTAAGACTTTAGCTGCTTTTCTGCTGTTTTAAATCTTATTGGGAGAATACCACCATCACACTATTAAACTGTTTGCAAATGTATTCAGATAACAAGAACACAGCCCTCCTCATTTGTTTTGCCTGCTTTTGAGACAGGGTCTCACTATGTAGTTCAGGATGGGCTTGAACTCGCTAAGTAGCCCAGACTGGTCTTGAACTCACAGTGATCCTCTTGCCTCAGTTTCCCAAGCACTACAATTACAGGTGTGCGCCACCATGCCCGGTTAGCCTTAATCATGTAATCTTTTTTATTTTTTTTGAGACAGGGTTTCACTATTCAGTTCAGGTTGGCCTTGATAGCTAAATAAAGGTTCTGAAGATATCTAGAATGTGGATGGACAGTTGTGAAGATGATCGTAACTCTGACTCAGGCAAAGAAGGGGCTGGGGATATTCCTCAGTAGTAAAAAATTTGCCTGACATAGAGAACGACTTGTTTCATCCTAGTGCTCAAAGAAAAAAAGGATAAAGTTTAAATGATTATGAGCTGCTGAGGCAGGCAGATAGCAAGTTCAAGCCCAGCTCGGGCAGATATCTGCCTGCCTCAGCCTCCCAGAGTGCAGGGACTGCAGGTGTGCCACTGCACACAGCTGAAGTCCATTACCATACCAAATATAGCCCAACAGTGTCACAGGAATAGATCCCAAACTTTGTTTTCACATTATTTCAGGAACCAAGCAAAAAGCTAACCTGATCTAAGGAAGAAGAAAAAAACAAACAACAACAACAAAAAATCCTTTACAGAGTTTAACTCCAGGTTCAAATTTATCTGCCATCTACAAGTCAGGAGTGATTTGAAGGCAGACAAAATACCAAATCTTATAAGCACTATAAAGACTCAACCAAACAACTCATTTAATGGCAGGTGTGGTGGTATACACCTATAATCTCAGCACTTGGGAAGCTGAGGCAGGAGGACTGCTGTGAGTTCGAGGCCAGCCTGGCTTATGTAGTGAGTTTAAGGCCAGCCTAAGCTACATAGCAAGACCCTGTCTCAAAACACAAAACAAAACTCATTTATTCCCAGTTGATCTGCTTAGGAAAATACATAACCAGATGCTCAAGAATTCAAATTATTCATCAAGATGTTCTCACAACTTAAGAGGGCAGAGATCAGGCCTAAGGAGGCTATGACTTACCCAACGACTACTCTGTATGGAACCTGAAAGTGCTAGACTCATGTGATCTTAGGGATGCAGAGGTTCACAGTTCCAGTTCTTTTCAGTTTCCACCTAGGCACCTCCCCTGAACCGCAGCCCATCACTGATCCCCGGAGCACCCTGCGCTAGTGCACTGAAGAGCTCCCAGCTGGTTCTGATGCAGCCAGTCACCAACTTCTTCCATTGGGAAGGGAATGTGCACTAAGGGCTTTTAAGAAATCATACCAAGAGGCACACGCCACATCCTCTAAACAATTAAGGCAGCCTGGAGTGCCACGAAATTTCTGTTTAACTGGATTAAGTCAAATCTGGAAGGCAAGCTCTAGGCTTCTATGTTCATTTTACAATTATTCACAGTCCATTTCAGTACGATACTCAACCAATGTGTACTGAACACCTCAGTGTAGGGCATTGTTTTGTTTTTTATGAACTGGCACTATAAAGAACTTGGTCTCTGTCCTCCAAGAACAACGTGTCTGGTGGAAGAGACAAACATAAATACATCAATCCAATGCAGGGTAAATACTGGATTGGAGGAATTAATACAGTACTCTGAAAATCAAATAAGGCTGAGCACCTAATCTTACATGAAACAAATCACAACAGTTTTAACTCATAACTAGACATGATATACAACAGCCATTCTAATTCAGCAATCCCTGGGGAGGAAGTATTATTTGGAGGTCATACACTAGTTTCACGGGCAAAGAAGAAAAACATAGAAAAGATCTGTTTGTTTGTTTGACAAAATCTCCTTATGGATTCAGGCTGGCCTTGAATTCACTGTGGTCTTCCTGCCTCAGTGTCCATGTGTGGCTGGAAAAGGTTTTTTTTTAAACATGTCAGGTGGGTAGATGGACTGATAGGGTTTATTAAACACAAATAGACTGAGAGGTAAAGGGAAACAGTTTGAGGGGGTGGCCAAGGATCAAAACATCCATCCTATCAGGCAAGAACTACTATATTCTAATACATATACATTACTAGAATTCTTTCGTAAAAATATGTATTTTGACTGTATCCAAAGGAAAGCTCCCTACAAACTAACTTTAAAATGACAAGATCTCTAGAGTTCAGAAAGCTGAACCTCATGCATACATATGTCTGATAATTTTTTTGCAGTTAAACCTTCTGGTTGATTAAATTCACAACTAAGATCTCTGCAGACATCCTATAAGATAAGGGCCAGGGATATAGTTCAGGGGCATAGCGCCTGCCTGGCAAACACAAGGTCCTGAGTTCAATTCCCCATATTACAAACAACACAAAACAAAAAAAGCTAGTAAAGTTATCACAGTGGGGTTTTCCGTTGACTCAAGAACTGTTCCAGTGCCCCTTCCTGGAAGCTCAGGTCTGTGAAGAGTTAGCAATGAGGAAAGTGCCCACTGTTTCGGACAAACCTCACATGGACACCTCCCACAATCTTCACAAACCGTGTGGACGGACAAGTAAGAACCTGTCCTCTAGAGTTGTTTAAATTCAGTTTCCTTACAGAAGTCTTTTTCTTTCTTTTTATTCATTTTTGAGAAGGGTCTCACTATGCAGTTCAGCCTGGACTTGAACTCATTATGTAGCCCAAGCTGGTCTCAAACTCACAGTGATCCTCCTGCCTCAGCCTCCTGAGTCTAGGATTACAAGCATTCCGCTGGCTTGAACCACTGGTGGTACAAACAGACCTAATCACTTTTATAAAATTAATAAAAAGTCTATAAGTGGACCAAATCTTGTTAGTTGCCTAAATCTGAATACCCAAATATAAATACAGTTGTACCTCAGTTCACAAACTTGATTCTTTCTACGTTTCCGCGTTGGACAAGAACGGAATCAAATTCAATGGTTAGGTTCAATGCTGACCTTATGGGACAGTTTGATTCTGCTCTTGTCTAGTTTGGCTTGCAACCAGAACCGTGGAGAGAATTGAGTTCATAAACCGAGGTGCCACTGTATTAATACTATTCACAACAACTTTAAGAATTACCATAATAATGAGCAAGTTTATTTATCTCATTAAACACACATTTATTTATATTTGTGAATCTCTTTAAAACACTGATTTGTGCAGAGTGGGCAAAGCACCCTCGCATGCTTGGCTTTCTCTGTACCACGGCAGCACCCATTTTTTTCAGATTCAATTTTCAATACATTTTTTGCAAATCATTTGCATTTCTTGTGAATCCTAAATAAACTTCTATAAAGCAATGTGTTTTAGAGTAATGTGTGCCCATGGCATTTCTTACAGGTTAATAGTCTATCAATAATTCTCAAAATTTTAACATGAAAATCTTATAAGACACCACTGTTGGTGTATATAATACACACTTATAAATGCTATATCCCAATTAGCTGTATTACAATGTTTTTTTTTTTTTTTGGTACCAGGGATCCAACTCACTACCTTGCGCCTGCTAGGCAGGTGCTTATGCCACTGAGCTAAATCCCTGGCGCTATAGTTTGAGACAGGGTCTCACTATGCAGTTCAGGCTGGCCTTGAACTCACTTTGTAGCCCAAGCCAGTCTCAAACTCACAATGATCCTCCTGCCTCAGCCTCCTGAGAGCTGGGATTAAAGGCATGCACCACCACGTCTGGCTGTATCACAATTTTTTTATATCATTTTAGTCTTTTCCTCAAGGAAGCCTAATATAATGACACCTAGCCTGCTAAATTAATGCACTGCATTACTGTAATCAAAGACAAGATCAAGTTTTACGTTTCTAGGTTTTCCTTCAATAGATGTATATGCATGATTTTTATGTCATTAATATACAAATGATTCTTTTTATCATTCCATTTTAACAAATTTTACAGGAGAATGATTTTCAGAATTTATGATTTCACCCCATTTTTGCTTTGTGTTTGCTCAGATTGGTTAACATTTTCAATCTGGCTGTACTGTGCTACAAAGAATTCTTTTTCTGTTAAAGTTCTTGTATTAGGGATATAGTCTAACTATTTGCATATAATATATCATGTTCAAATAATAAACCATTCAATAACTTCAAGATATCATAAAAGCTGGGGATTTAGCTTGTGGCAGAATGCTGGTCTAGTAAGCAGAAGACCCTGGGTTCAGTCCTCAGCACCAAAATATTAAGCTAAAAAGGAAAAAAAAAACACACAAAAAAAAAACATCATGAGAATGCTCACGCATCATCAAAGGGTTTGTAGGTGTGACGATTAAGCAAACATAATTTATATAATTTTATCCTGTGTTTGTGCCATTTTCCTTTGATGCACTGGTGAAAAAGCAGATATCCTCACCATAAAATCATACTTGTGTCTATCACATTTTTTCCAGGTTTTACTCCATTCCTAATTTACTACTAATAATTTCTTCCATGATTTTTTTAAATGTATTCAAGGAATCCTCAGTTCTGTATATGGCATTATCAAAGAAACGTAAACAATTCAAAATAGCCAAAAAATGATTGTGTTACATGGCATTCTTTATAAATCCACAGGACACATACTATTTTAAGACCAATACAATCTACTACCTGGTAAATAGTACCATCCTCATAATTAATAATGTAGCTATAAAAATTTTCATCTCACTAACTGTAACAGATTCCAAGCATTGCTGATGTTTTCTTCTTTTTGTACTAAAGCTACTCATCTGTTTCAACTATAATTTTGAGTATATTATCAGATATGAATAACGAACAGTGCAAAGGGATTACTGCAGTCAATATTTCTTATTAGAAGTTCTGCATTTTGCAATTCCTTGTGCTCCTGATTTATCATATTGCTATTATTGGCTGTGTTCTTCCTCTTGATCTTCTACATTCATATCCAGATCTGCAGCACTATGTTCACTGAATGTTTTAGCCACAATATTACATTCAGGTAACTCTAATGCATTTTCATCTGATGAGGCATAGTTACAGATTCATCTGATGAATCTTCCACTTTCTGTGTTTGGCACTCTAATGGAAAAAATTTTTTAAAGAAATGAAATACTCTTACAGTTGAAAAACAAGCCAGGGATGGTGGCACACACCTACAATCCCAGCACTGGGGAGGCTAAGGCAGGAGGATCACCACAAATTCAAGACCAGCCTAGAATACATAATGAGTTCAAGGCCAGCCTGAACTACACAGTGAGAACCTCGCTCAAAAACAAACAAAACATTGAAAAACAAATAGGTTATAATATGTATATACACATATGTGTACAAAAATGAAAATGCAAAACAAAAATGAAAAGAACTACCACAGAATAACAAAGGAATAATAAAAGAGAAACTTACTACTGAGCTTCACACATTCATGATAAAACCACAATTCATGTTTTGCTGCTGGGCGGCTCTCATTTAATTTTACCAGTAAAAAGACCAATAAAAGTGATTAGATCCATTTGTACCACTAATAGTTCAAGCCACCTGCCCGATGGGACTGTCACGTGTGTGGCACCAGTGCTTCGAGCCAGCAGGAACTTGTTAGTAATAAGATAGCTGTGAAATGATGATGAGTGCTTTTGTTTTAGCGTCTTAATGAAGAGCACACACAGGTTAACTACATAACATGAGATCATCAAACTCAAGTAAGAGCCACCCAGCAGCAAGATATATGAATTACAACCCTGACATGAACACGTTAAATACATAAATGAATACATGAGCATTACCTGATGAGCCCAACAACAACTTATACTGTATATACCAAAAATACACTTGGATCAAAGGAAATCAACTAGCAAAGCAGGACATTATGAAGTCATACTAGTTTCAATAAGACTGAATTTTGGCATCTTATATATTTATTAGAAACAATATAACAACATATTTTCCGCCTTAAGCTGTTCAGGAAGCCCAGGAACCTTAATAGAATCTCTGAAGAATACCTGGCATTTTTAGCCACTGGTCCACACACAGTCTTGCTGCTTCTGTATCAGAATGTCCTTGAATAAATTCCAATTCTTGTAACCCATGAGCATGCTGAAAATCGATTTTTTCCTAAAGATATTAAGAAAAAATTCAATTGACTTATGATCACTAACCAGTTTCCTTGGGGAAAATAATCTGACATATCAATGACCAGAAAATACTGATTACTCTTTATCCCATAAACTCCACATCTAGAAATCTGTATCAAAGGTATACATGTATCAAAATAAAGTTTCATGCTCTAAAATGCTGATCCCATTTGTTTTTATTTGTTTGTTTGTGTTTTGCTATCTTTTTGAGACAGGGTCTCACTATGCAGTTCAAGTTGGCCTTGAGTTCACTTTGTAGCCCAGGCTGGTCTCAAACTTGCAACGATCCTCCTGCCTCAGTCTCCCAAGTGCTGGGATTACAGGCATGTGCCACCATGCCCGGCTTCAAGCCCAACCCAGAAAGACCCTGTCTCAAAACAAAAAATGGAACAGGGCTGAGGTTGCAGCTCAGTAAGAAGGACCTGGGTTCAATTCCCATTACTGCCCTCCCTGCAAAATACAGTGTTGTGAGAACGTATATTTGGTATTATTAAATGAGTCAAAATATTAACAAAGAATTTAATTTGTATGTAATTCCATTTGAAGAGGGCAAAAAGGCTATCTATTAAATATTAAGGATATCTCTAGGAACAGAAATTAAGAGCCCATTAAATATTTGTTCAATGAATAACATTACTATCAGAAACTTATTGGCATTAATTTTGTTTCATGATAAAGCATTTGTTGCCACCTAGAGCAAGGATTTGCAAACCTTTTTCCAGAAAGTCTGGGCAGCAACTATTTGGGGGTTTGCAGGCTACGCAGTTTCTACTACAACTTCTTAACTTGCTGTTGCAGCATGAAAGCAATCACAGACAGTATGCAAACAAGGATGGTAGTGTGCCAGTAAATCTCTACTGCATGTACAAAACAGGCCATGGATCACTGCCAAATGCTACACTACATGCTTTAATCTACTGAGAGTCTCTGAATGTTCCCAGCTACATTATCCACAAATTTAGGTTTATACTCACTAACCATGCTGTATTTTAATAATACTTACTGACCACCTGCCATGTGCAGGCACTATTCTAAAAGGATGTTACTTTAATTCTCATAATAACCCTATGAAATAGGTACTATTATTATTCCCATTTTATGAAGGAAAGGTTTGGGTACAGGGAGGGTTAATGAATTGCCTGGCAATATGTAACAATGTCAGGATCCAAACTCTAGCAATCCATTTCTAGCAATCATGCTTTCGATGAGTACACCACAATTTTCCTTGACAAGATTTCTACTACAGTCTTTCATTTTCCACATGTATGTGTTTGACCAACCCATGATTGAAAACTCTGGGATAAAAAATTGCATCTGTACTGAAAATGCACATTACTTTTTCTACTTTTATCATTATTTCCTCAACAGTATAGTGGAACAAATACACAGCACTTATGCTGCATTCAGTATTATCAATAACCTTGAGACGATTTAAAGAGCGGAGGATGTGAGCAGCTTACACCAAACACTATGCTATCTCATAAAGAGATTTGATTAGTCACAGATTTTGATATTCGAGAGGGTCTTGCAAACACTGAAAGACAATAGTCTTCAAAAAGAAATCAGAGTCAGCAACACTGCATTTGAAAGACAAACAGAATAAAGTACAGTCTAGTTAGCAATATCACAAGATTTCCCATGTGAAAGGGAAGTGGAGGGAAAAGATGGATCAAGAATTAATCTGAATCTATACAATAGTGTTCAAAGTACAGTCACAGAATACTAATGCTCAAGAATGTTACTATGCATTACATAGCTCCTGTAAAACTCTCTGCAATTGACCAACCAAGTATAGAAACACAAACCATGATTTGAATACAAAATATTTATTAAAGGTCCTTTCATGCAGGACTTCATAGTCCTAGGTATCAGCGTGCACTGTGATTTTTTCATTCAGAAAGTTTGTAGTATCTCAACATCATAAATCACCAGTCCCTTTCAAAACTTCATCACAATAAAAGCTCTTCCATTATGAAGTAATACTATATACCAGCCAACAGTCCACTTAAATAATTTCCAATCACAGAAATTATGCTTTTACAATACAGTCTCAACTCTGTGAACACAGTCAATGCTCACAGCATTTACGGTCGTCAACATGGAATCAGCCGCCCTTCTCCTGTCCCAAGGCATCCGCACACCTGAGGGCCCCAGGCTCTGCACGCCATCTTGTCTTTGGAACACAGACAGTCAGAGCTAGGGCAGGCCAGCTGCTGAGCACAACAGCTGATCTCTGAAAGTGAAGTTTCCAGTGAGGATTTTAATGAGCATTTTTTTTTCTTTTTCTTTAAAATCTCTCAATTCAAAAGAATGATAACTTACTTTGAGGATACCAACATTTCACAAATGTCTAAATTAGAAGACATGTTCTTTATTTTTAGCTAGAATTATCACCAATTAGAATCATAAAAATTGTTTCTATCTCCATTTCATTAGTTTCCTTGTTTGGTATCTTTTGACTTTTTTTCCTTCCTGGTTTGTACATAGTTGTAAACATCAAGGTGGGTGTTGTCGTGCATGCCTGTAATCCTAGCACTCAGGAGGCGGAGGCAGGAGGATCCACATGGTTTGAGGCCTGCCTGGGCTACACAGTGAATTCAAGACCAACCTGAATTCACATTACAGAGTGAGACCCTGACTCAAAAAACAATAACAAAAATCAAGCTATTAATGAAGGGAATCAAATAAGAAAAACTCATGGATGAATAGCAAGCAAGTGACTAATGCATCTGTTGAGTAATTTTCTTCCTTTAAGAAAAACGAAATCTAGACAAATTTATTTTTTTAACTGACTAAAAAAATTTAAAAAGCACGACTTCCAGGAAGATGGCAGAGTGGTGAGCAGCAGAGAAAGCTTCTCTGAGAGTTGCTGCCCGGATGCTGGGGAAGAGGAGGAGGGAAGTGGAACCCCTGGACCCTGGAAAGATCTGAGGTGCAAACTGAAGCCCACAGGGAGAGTGAAGGGAGAAACTTCAGTGAGGAATGAGGCAGCGGGCAGCGCTCTGAGTCGGGACTCACTGCACAAGAGGAGCAGATACACGGTTACTGTTACTGCTGATTGTACCACTTTAACCAAAGTGACAGAAGTGCAGATATGCAGTGAAAGCTGGCAACACCAGAGGCCTCCACAGAGAACAGAGGACCTGAAGGACTGCACTACCTGGGGGAGAGTGCTGACAGCTTGGTTCTCCTGTGGGAGACAGTGATTCACTGTGAACCATCCAGGAGAGGGGCCTGGTCAAGCTTTGAACTCAGAACAACTGCTGGGTTCATCTAGTGGCTCCTGGCTGAGTTCAAGTCCACAGAAGGTATGCTGACTGCTGCAGCCTGAACAGGTCTGGTCTCGGCCCCATGGCCAGAACACAACACAGCCTGAACTTCAGGGGAAATCAAGGTGCAACTCACTGACATGATGCACCACCTCGCGGTAAAGCTGGCTTGCTGGGATAAATCAGCTCAGGCGTGCACTCTGTCACCACACGCTGTTTACCAGTGACAGCAGAAACAAACCTGGAAGTAAACTTTTATTTTCTTTTCACTCTCTCTTTTATTTTCATCATTGTTTGATCTTGTTTTTATATGAGTGTGAATGTGATTTCTACTTTCTTTTGTAGTCATTGATCTGTTTATTTCTTCCTTCTCTTTCCCTATTTTCTGTACCAGTTTCCTAAAATTTGTGTGATTTTCCTTTGTCCTCCAGCTTGCTTCTAATCTCTTCCTCTCCTATTTCTCCATTATTTCTCCTGACCCCTTTAAAACTTTGTCCCAAGGGTAAAACTGGCATTTTGAGGTCTTATTTGCTGCATACCATTTTCTGGTTCATTTTAGATTTTGTTATAAAACCACATACAAATCCAGTTCATACAATTAAAGGTGGCAAATTAATAGTTACCTCAATTTTTCATTTTCTAAGCTCTGTTTGATGGTACTGTTATTGCTGATTGTACCACTTTAACCAAAGTGACATAACAGTTCTAACCAGTAGTCCTTCTTGAGATACCAAGACTGAGATTGCCTAAGGGCCATAGAAACTACTGTGGGCCAGTGTCAAAGGACAAGGGGCTGGGCCAAGTAGGCAGCTACTTCTCATCCCCAATAAACTTAAGAAGTAGGATCTTGCTAGACTCAAAACCAAAAAGCCACCTACACCTGGAAGACACCTCAGAGAAGCAGTCATTTCCTAAGGGTTCTACATACTAGCAATAAAGCTACTTGGCACAGGCAATTTACAAGCATGAACCCAGGAATTAAACTAACAAAACAAAAACTCCAAAAATGAGACACTTAAAGAAGATGCAACCCTGTACATCCAGCTCACCAAAGGCAAACGAGGACAGCAAGGAGGTAAAACAACCCTAAAGCCTTACCCACGTGGCCTCTCTGAAGTGCTAAAAACAAAGCAAGTGAGCACGGCTCTATAAAAAAATCAGATGAGAAACAATTTCTCAGATAGGCTACAGAGATGGTAACTCCAATGAAAAACATGCTTTGTGACTCTAGAGTGCGTAGAGATTTAAAAAAAAAAAAAAAAAGAGCTTAGGAAAATAATGGAAATCATGAGTGCCCAACACTGGAAAGAAATTCAATCCATAAAACAGGTTCAAGCAGATATCCAGGAGATTAAAAATTTCACTGAAAATATCCACAGCAGAATAAACCAACGTGAGCAGAGAATCTCAGATATAGAAGACAGGCTTGCAGTTAGCATGAAACAAACAGATTTCTTAAAAATAGGAATGGAAGGGCCGGGAGTTTGGCTCAGTGGCTTAAGCACTTGCTCAGCAGGCGTGAGGTTGTGAGTTCAATTCCCGGTGCAAAAAAAAAAAAAAAAAAAAAAAAAAAAAAAAAAAAAAAAAAAAAAAAAAAAAAAAAAAAAAAAAAAAAAAAAAAAAAAAAAAAAAAAAAAAAAAAAAAAAAAAAAAAAAAAAAAAAAAAAAAAAAAAAAAAAAAAAAAAAAAAAAAGCCAAAACCAAAACCAAACCAAAGAAATGGACCATGAGAAATCAATCCAGCAGCTGCTAGATGATACAAAGAATAATAACATAAAATTGATTGGAGTCAATAAAAAAAAGCAGGAAATAACACAAATGATATTTAAAAAACCTGTTCACAGTATCATAGCAGAAGAACTTTCCTGGCAGGGAAAAAGATTTTGACATACAGATAAGTGAGGTATATAAAACTCTATAGTCTTGATTAAAAAAAAAAAAACCTACAGCAAGGCAGATGATAGTCACAATTTCAGAAATTCGACAGAAGAACAGAATATGAAAAGTTGTTAAAGAAACAAATATGAATCTACAAAAGAAAGCCTGTCAGAATCACAGCTGACTTCTCAATACAAACCTCAAGTCAAGGACAGGTTGGAGTAAAGTATTTCAAGTCCTAAACAACCTCCAACCCAGGTGGATGTATCCCACAAAATTGTCTTACTATAAAATAAGATACTTCCATGACAAAGAACACCTGAGGAAATTCATGAACATCAAACCAGCACTTCAAAATGTTCTAAAGGACATTCCAGAAAGATAACAAGGACTACAACTCCACTGACCCCAAAAGAATGAATTCATTAGGCACACAATTACTTAAAAGGGGAAAGGTAGGGAGCCAACCACAGGAAAATAACACAAGGACATCAATGTTGATGGTCTCAATTTATCAATGAAAACAATCAGAGTGGCAAAATGGATCAAGAAGCAAGATCCAACAATATGCTGCACACAAGAAACACATTTAATTCAAAAAGAAATTCACAGATGGAAATTCAAAGGATAGAAAACAATACTCCATGTGACAGGAACTCAAAAAAAAAAAAAAAAGAAAGCAGTGGTAGATACTCCATTTGCAGACAAAGTGGATTTCAAGCTGAGAGAGACAAAGAAGTTTAATACATCTTTGTAAAGCAAATAACTGAAGTGCAAGACATATCATAAATATATATGCAACAACGATCAGCGCACCCAACTATATAAAACAAATATTAACAGTGATGAAAAACCAAGTAAGTACTAATACTACTGCGTTGGGGGATCTCTATACTTCACTATCACAAATACATCAACTAGTCAAAAAATCAACAATAAAATATTAGAACTGAACCAAACTTTTGACTAAATGAACTTAATAGATGTCTACAGAGTGTTTCACATCAAAACATGAGAATACACATTCTCAGTTGTATATGGGACATTCTCCAAATCACACCACCTACTAGACCACAGAACATGCTTAAGCAAATGCAAAGGAACTGAAATTAGCCCATGCATATTATTAGAGCACAGCGCAACGAAACTGGAAATCAATGGCAAACAAAACCACAAAATCTTCATAAACACATGAAAACTAAGTAACACCCCTCCTGAACAGCCAATGGGTCACAGATGAAATTAAGAAATTTACAGTTTCCACAATTAAACAGTAACGCCAATACAACATACTAGAATTTATGGGACACAATGAAAAACAGTCCTACAAAGGAAATTTTTACAAGAGAATACCCCTATCAAGAAAACAGCAAGAAAGAGTAAGATTCAACATAGATATTGTGAAAATGAAAGGGACAGATAGTGCTGCAAAGGAAAGAACAATTGGGATAGAGAGAGGAGAGAAAAAAGAAAGGAAAAGATTACGTGTGTGTGTGTGTGCGCGCGCGCACGCGTGCATGTGTGTGTGTGCACGGCGCATGTACATATATGTGACTTTGATCCCTGGTACAAAAAAAAAAAAAAAGAAAGATAACTATACTATAATCTCTGTTAGTTCATCAAAAAGAATAGTTTGTCTTTTTATTGTCTGATCATTTTATTCATGCCTAAATCTGACCAACTACTTCGAAGATAACAATATGCAATATGAGAGGCGGGACAAGATGGCCGAACAGTAAACAACAGAGTAAAAGACCTCCCTGAAAGATACCATCCAGATGCTGGAATATAGCAACATGGGAAAGACAAGAAGGAAGGAGCAGGTCCTCTGGACCCAGGAAGACTCTAATGCGAGAATTGAAGCCCACAGAAAGAGTGGAAAGAGGCACTTAGATGGAGAGGGCGGTGGCTGGTGACACCTCTGCCAGGAGCTGGACCCTCTCTGTGAAAGGAACTCCTGAAACCTGGGAACGCATGGTCTGAGAGCCACGGTGGCAACAGCAGCAAACTTGGAGCCCTCAGCCCAGAAAGACTGTGTTGGAGGAGAGCAGCAGTGGTCAGGGGGAGCTGAGAGAACTGCGAGTGGAGGTCCTCGCCCTCCCGCGTGAGGGGGAGATTGGCGGGGAGACATCTTGGAGTTGGGCTGGGGACTCCTGGCTGGGAGCGGACCCGCGGAGGTTGCTCAGGCTGAACCCAGTCCCTGTGAGCATACTGGGGGCCACCTCAGAGGGTCCCTGCAGGTGACAGGCCTGGTCTGGACACGGCGGCTCCATGCGCGTTCCAGGGGTGTTGTGGAGAGTCTGCGGGTGACCGATCCACCGGCCCAGGTTCTCAGGCCCCTAGGTGCACCCCACCAGCCATCACAGAACCAAGGCAGGCTGGGGAAACGCAGTGGATAGCGCTGTAACAGCACCCTCAGTGGCAACCATCAGATATCCATAGCCGGTGCCGGCTGGAGGAACCTGTCTCACTTTGGAGAGGTTGTGGCCAAAGCAGGGAGTGCCTGAGTCCCCAGTACCAACTCGCCCAGGGGAATGAAGGAAAATGCCAAGACAAAGAAGCAAAAGCAGTCTCTGGCCTCCAGTTCAAGCAGAGTAAATCCAGGAGATGCAAACACAGAGGAGATCGGGAGTCCCACAACTGAAGTTTGTGAGGTGATGGCAACTGAAGTAAAGAAACAACTTCAAGAGGCTATAAAAGAAATTAGAACAGAAATACTAACTCAACTAATGGAAGAAATGAAAAACATAATAAAAGAACTGCTAGGCAACCCTAAAGGAGACACAAATGAAAAAATGGAGCATAGGAAAATGAGGGAAATCTGGAATGAACAATACAAAAAAGATTTAGAACACATGAAATAGATTCAAAGAGACTACCAGGAATTCAAAAAATTCAAGGAAAGTTGGCAAAAACCACCTGAAGGAAACTAAAGATAGACTTTCAAACCTTGAAGACAGGTTTACAGCTTACGATCAAGAAAGGAAAGATCTCTTAAAAATAACAAGAAACCTGGAAGTAACAATACAACGGTTGCAAGACAACACAAAGAAACATAACTTAAGATTTAAAGGTGTGAGTGAAAAATCAGGGGTCAATACAAATCAAATTAAAAGCCTATTAACAGAAATAATTTCAGAAAAATTTCCAAACATGGGAACAGGAAGTGACTTTCAGATAACTGAAGCATACAGAACTCCAGTTAAACATAACCAAAATATACCTACACCCAGACATATAATAATCAAGATCCCAGAAATTCAACACAAAAAAAGACTATTAAAAGCTATTAGAGAGAAAAAACAGATCACCTACAAAGGAAAACCCATCAGAATCATGACAGACTTCTCAACACAAACCATCAGGTCCAGAAGAGCTTGGAGTGAAGTATTTCAAGTCCTGAAAGTAAACAACTTCCAACCCAGATTGATGTACCCTGCAAAACTATCTTTCAAAATCAATGGAGAAACAAGATACTTCCATGACAAAGAACAACTAAAGGAATTTATGACAACCAAGCCAACCCTACAAAGAATACTGAAGGACATTTTAGAGAGATAAAAAAGTCCACAGCTCCAGAAACAGTGGCAAAGAGATCTCACCGAGCAGGGCAGACAATTAAATAATCCATCATCAGGATTTGAGTCCAGTAATGTCTTCAATGAGCTGTTTAGTTTGATCTCATTCTATCTCAACCTGTCTAATTTCTTATATATGACATAGACAGCTATTCCAAAGATAACAAAATATATTAGGATAACCTTTATTGATATTTGATCATCTTGTTTTGAAACCCTGTATTGCTTTCATTGTTCTGTTTTGAGTGATTTTAGCCTATTTTGGTTTGTCTGATTGTACTATAACAGATGATAAAGGCAACTGATTAGAAGGTAATATGAGGCATTATAGAAATCAATGTTGTATTACTATGTATTGCTTCTATTGTTTTATTTGTTATTGGTTTTATTCAGTACTATTTTGTTCGATTATATTAGGCCCGATGGTATGGGCAGTTACTTTGAAGATAACAAAGAGGTATTACAAGGGGAAAGGAGGAAAGAAGGAAGGGAAAAGGAAAAAGACATAGATTTATATGTGGGTATACATAAGATGGTCAAAATGACTATACTACTAAATGCATTAACTAATGAAAAAGAACAGTTGATACTCATATGAATGGATCAATTTTGCATGTCTATATCTATCAATCTGAGCAACCCCTTGGAAAGTAACAATATACAATGTTACAACCACTGTCAAACTCCAATCATCTCATTTTGTAAACCCATAATGTTACAGTATCGGATTTGTTACTGTTGTGTCCCTTTAGCTTTTTGTTTCTCTTTTCTGTGACCATTGTTTTATTTTCTGTTGGCTTTATTCTGAACTATTTTGTGTGATTATACTAGGCCTGATCATATGGGCAGTTATTTTAAAGACAGCAAGAGGTATTTCAAGGGGAAAGGAGGAAAGAAGGAAGGGAAAAGGAAAAAGACAAAAATTTATAAAAAGGTGTACATAAGATAGTTAAAATGACTATATTACTAAATGCATTAACTACTGAAAAAGAACAGTTAATACTCAAATGATTTGATCAATTTTGCATGTCTATATCTGTTAATCTGAACAACCCCTTTGAAGACAATGATACGCAATGTTACAAGTACTGTCAAGTTCCAACCATCTCATTTTGTGAACCTATAATGTTATCGTATCGGATTTGTTGTTGTTGTTTGTTTGTTTCTTTTGCTTTTTGTTTCTCTTTTCTGTGTCCATTTTCTCTTAAATAAAAATAAAACAAAACAATATGCAATATATTAACTAACGTTAATCTATTATTTTGTTTTGAAATTCTGTATTGTTTTTATCCTTGTTTTGTTTTTAAGAGAGAAAAAAGACAACAGTGAGCTCAAATAAACAACTTATTGTTGAACCTCAAGCTTCTGGAAAAAGAAGAGCAGGTCAAGCACAAAGCTTACATGACAGAGGAAATAATAAAGATCAAAGCAGAAATCAGTGCAATGGAGACTAAAAAAACAATGTAAAGAATCAATGAATCATACAGTTTGATCTTTCAAAGATTAAGTAGAATCAACAAACCCTTAGTTAACCTTATCAAAAAAAAGGAAAGATTCAAATCCATGCAATTAAGAACAAAAAGGATGAAATCACAACAGATCCTGCAAAAATCCATCTGTAACTACTTCAACAACTTGTACTCTAATAAGATGGAAAGTACAGTAGAAATGAACAGATGCCTCGATATGTATGAATTATCAATCCTAAATCAAGAAGACAAAAATTCTAAATAAACCTGTATCAATCAATGAAATTGAAGATGTAATTAAAAACCTATCAGTTCAATTCCTGGTACCAAAAAAAGAAAGAAAGAAAGAAAGAAACTTAGAGAAGACCTAATACTGCTACTTTAAAAACTCTTCAAAGAAACTGAACTGAAGACTCTCAAAGTCATTTCTAGAAGCAGCCATTACCCTGATACCAAAACCAGAGAAGGACCCAAATAAGAAAGAGTTACAGGCCAATTTTCCAAATGAACACAGATGTAAAAAATCCTCAATAAGATACTGGCAAACAGAATGCATCAAATCATCAAGAAAATTATATACCATGAACAAGTAGGATTCATCCCAGGAATGCAGGGATGGTTCAACATATGTAAATCAATAAATGTAATACACCATATTAACAGGACCAGGTCAAAAACCATATGATCCTCTCAATTGATACAGAAAAAGCATTTGACCAAGTCCAACACCCATTCATAATAATAAAAAAAAAACTATAGAAAACTAGAATACTCTTTATCTCAATCTGCTGAAAGTCATCTATGACAAACCAACAGCCAACATCACACCAAATTCACAAAAACTGAAAATTTTCACTCTGAAGTCAGGAACAACATAAGAATGACCACCCTTATTATGGAAACATTAGAGCAATTAGACAAGAGAAAGAAAAGGGATAACACAGGAAAGAAACAAATTATATTATCATTATTTGTGAATGACATACTATATATAGAAGACCGTGAAAACTCCACCAAAAGATTTCTAGATTTAATAACCCAATTCAGTAGTGTAGCTGGATACGAATTCAACACTCAAAAATCAACAGCCTTCCTGTACACAACAAACTCACTGAAAGAGAAATTAGTGAAACACCTGTTACAATAACATCCAATAAAATGAAATACCTATGAATCAATCTAACAAAGGAAGGAAAACAGTTCTACATTGACAACTGTAGTACTTTCAAAAGAAGATTGAAGAGGATATCAGAAACTGGAAAGATATCTCTTGTTTTTCAGTACAAAGAATCAACAGAGTGAAAATGGTCAGACTTCCAAAACTGTTATACAGATTTAATGCAACCTTGATCAAAATTCCAACAGTGTATCTCATAGAATTAAAGAAAACAATTCTAAAATTCATTTGGTATCAGAAGAGACCTGGGGGCATCACAGGCTCGGACTTGAAGTTATACTACAACAAAGCAAAACCAGACCCCAGGATCAATGAATGGAACAGAACAGAAGATGTAAAAACAATTCCAGACATGCTTCGCCATCTTTTCTTTGACAAAGGTGTCAAACACATTCACTGGAAGAAAGATATCCTTTCAAATAAATGATTTGGGAAAAACTGGTTTTGCACATGTCGAAGATTAAAATTAGACCCATATCTTTTGCCATGCACTAAACTAAAAGCGAAGTGGATCAAAGATCCAAATATTGAAACAGAAACACTGAATCTACTGCAAGATAGCATAGGTTGAACTCTTGATGACACTGATGTAGGCAAAGACTTTATGACAAAATCTCAACTGCACAGAAACTATCATAAAGAATCTATAACTGGGATCTCATGTATTAAAAAGCTTTTGCATAGCAAGAGAAACCACCAACAGAGAAAAAAATTTTGCCAACTGCTCCTCAAAAGATTACTATCCTGAATATACAAAGAACTTAAAAAAGAATTAGACCCTTCAAGCTTAACGACCCAATTCAAAAACAGGCATCTGAAATGAATAAATACTTCTCCGATGAAGAAATAGAAATGGCATATAAATACATGAGAAAATATTCAGTATCACTGGTCATTTGAGAAATACAAATTAAAACAATGTTGAGACTCCATCTCACTCCAGAAAGAATGGGTATTATCAAAAAATTGACCAATATTTATTGGTGAGGCTGTGAGTAAAAGGGAACATCCCTCCACTGTTGGTGGAAGTGTTGACCAGTGTAACCACTGGGAAATCAGTGTGGAGATTCCTCAACAAACTAGGACTAGAGGTCCCATTTGACCCAGGTATTCCTTTACTTGGGATTTTCCTGAAAGAATTAAAAGCATCGTACCACAGCAATATATGCATAACCATGTTTACAGTGGCACAGTCTGTAATAGCTAAATCTTGGAAACAGCTCAAATGCCCATCAACTCATGAATGGATAAAGCAGATGTGGTTTTTTTTTTTTTAATACATTGAAGTATTACTCTACCATAAAGGATAAGCTTGAGACACTTCCAGATAGATAAATAGATCCACCTCAAGGCTCACCTCTTAAGTGAAACAAGTCAGACATACATGTGTAAATATCGCATTGTTTCTGTGATGTGACAAACCGAAAGTTTGAGTAAGGACCAACATGTAAAATAGGTATTGTGAAATAGGAAGAAAAAGGGCCGGGAGTTTGGCTCAGTGACTTAAGCGCCAGTCTGACAGGCGCAAGGTTGTGAGTTCAATCCCCAGTGCCGGAAAAAAAAAAAAAAAGAAAAGAAATAGGAAGAAAATGTTCAAATGGAGAGGGGAACAAGGGAGGGAGTGGGGGGGGGAGGGAGAAGTAAAAAAAAAATTGAGAAAAGGGAAAAATGGAAATAAAGTAGGAGAGGAGGGGTTGAAGGGAGGGTAGGGGGTGGGGAAAAAAAGAATCAAGTTCTATCATACATAGGTACAAATTCTCTATGATGAATGTGATCATTATATATACCTGAAATGCACTAATAAAAATATTTTTTAAAGTTTCCAGTTTTGAAAAATGTTTCCTCAATGTTAAGGTACTATCTTTTATACAATAAATCTTTACATGACTGGACACTGAAACTTTCCTTGAGAAAAACCTTAGTTGTTACAGTGACCACTATACAAAATCCTGAGCTTATCACAAAAACTTTACTATGTGGATGGTCTAGGAAAAGAAGCCAGCACATGTGGGAAATCTGGAAAAACACAGGACAGTTTGTAAATGACCCATAACAACAAAAAACATATAGTAACACAGTTTTGGGTATAAAATTCGCTTAAAACTGAACAGTGGGTTCACCAGGACAGAAATGATACTGTGTGTTTTTCTGGAAAAAACATTTTAAACATATAACTAGAGGGCAACCCAGTTGGAACCCCTCCTGTCTCTCAGGAGTCATTCCTATTCCCCATTTCTTTTCTCCAATAAATTTTCCTAAAAACAAAAAACACAAACCCCCCCCCCCATATAATTAGACCATCACAAACCCGGTGTGGTGGTGCAAGTCTGTAATCTTAGCACTTGCAAGGCTGAGGCAGGAGAATTGTTGCAAGTTCAAGACCACCTTGGGTTACAAAGTGAGCTCAAGGCTGGCCTGAATTGTATAGTGAGACGTCTCAAAAAGACCAAAACAAAACAAAACAAAACAAACAAAAAAACACAACACAAAACATCACAGTCTAATTAGTATTCACCATAAAGTCCTCAAACTAATCTTCTAAATTTAAAAATTAATTTACACTGTATCATTTAGGAGATATGAAAACAGAGGCTACAGAAATACAAATTGCTCTATAATAACCAGTGGAACAAAAAGTAAGTGACCTTGTACGGTCCAAACAGTTGCTGGCAGAGCTGGGATTTGAACTGGAGCCAGTGTCAAGACTTCCAGTATGAGTGTTTTACACTGTGCATCTGATAATGAGTAGAATGCTGACATCTGTTAGTACTGATGCAGCAGTTTCATTTCACTTGGTGAAATCAAGTCAAGGAAAGAAACTGTAACGTGAAAGATTCTCAGCAAGGCTTCATTATCACAGAGGTTCCTTTCACTCAGCTTCACATTTCTTTTATCAACTATTCAACTTGGAGAGATAGGCTGTAGCTTGAGAAAGTGGTTTGAATCTGTGTGGCAAATAAAAAGATAACTTTTCAATAGAGCTCATTCTATAAAAGATCTGACAGAATCTTTTCACTGTGATAAAGTAACCCTGAATGGCTCATCTGCTTTGAGAAATCCCAGAATTTTCAGTTCTCAAAAACAACACATAGCTCTATTTTTCTTTTCCTATATGTATGAGAATCCAACAAACTAAAAACAGAGCTGTACACTGTTACTAAATCAGTGAGTATGTACTACATGCTGAATGTGAATTTAATCGTAAAGTTTTCATTAGAGGTTTGTCTTTAGATTTTTATACACAAAATGATAAATAATAAAACACCAATTAAAATAGCCACATACCCTGAATGCTCTATTCTTCTCTTCTTTTTGTTGTTTCTCCACTTCAACGTGGTGGGCTAGACGAGCTAGAGTTAAAGCAACTTTATCCTTCTGATGGTCAATATAATCTTTAATTTTAATATTCTCCTACAATGAAAAAACAATTTTCATTCTTTTTAATACAAAACTGACATTTGATAAAATACATATATTTATCAAACAGCTATTAAACAACCACTTATACTTCTGTTACCATATTTCTAAGGACCTACAATGTGTGTTGAGACTGAACCCAGGGCCTTAAGCATGCTAGGCAAGACTATTACCACACACTAACATCTCCAGCCATTCGTTTATTCACTCAGTATTCATTAACTGAGATACTGCAGAATGAACCCAGGGCCTTCACTCTGAACTACATTTCTGGCCCTTTTTGATTTTAACACAGGTGCTACATCACTACAGGTCACCTAGGGTCGACTCCAACTTGCCATATTACTGCTCGAGCCTCCTGAGTAGCTAGGATTAAGGTGCGCACTAAAATGGTTGGCTCTGTCTTGTGCGTTTTCTATTTTATGTGATATTCTGTAGGTCAGCCAAGTATAATGAATATGCTAAGAAAGGAGAGAAAGTGGAATCATATGAAGCAAAATTACAAAAGGCAGGAAAAGACAAAAGTAGAAACAGGACAACAAATAAAAGCAGTAGTAAATGTGGTAGATATGAATCCAACTAATCAATCACTTTTAAGTGTCAATGGTCTAAATACACCAATTAAAGGACTATCTTGTTAGAATAAAGACAACTGTATGTTGTCTATAAGAAACATCTTTAAATGTAAACACACAGATTAAAACAAAGAGACAGACGACATATTTGCTAACACAAATCAAAAGAAAATGGATTACCCATAATACTTCTAGACAGGAGATTTATCTTTGATGTCAGTTCTGTTTTTGTTGTCTAATCCGTAATAGTTATAAGCTTATAACTATTAAAGAAATTGAATCAATAATTAATAACCTCTCAAAACAGAAAGCACTGGGACCAGATAAGTTCAATGGTAAATTCTACAAATTATACCATGTCTCTAAAATCTCTTTCAGTAGACAGGAGCAGAGGGATTATTTCCTGAAGGATCCAGTATTATTACCCTAATACCAAATACAGAAAAACATGATTAAGAAAACCATAAATCAGTATGTTCAGAGGGGAAGAAGGATTGAAAGGAGGGGAAGAGAATGAGGGAAAAAAAGAATAATAAAGATGCATCATCAACAGGGACAAATTCCCTATGATGAATGTGATCGTTATGTATATCAAGAGTATCAATAAAATTTATTTTAAAAAACAGTGTTTCATAACACAGCAGATGGAAAAACTGCCAACAAATATTAGCAAATCAAACCCAACGATGTACACAATGAATCATACATCATAATGAAGTGAGATTTATCCCAGGTATGAAAGGTTGGTTTATCGTTAAAATATAAAATAATCCACCATCAGACTTAAGAAAAATCATACCAATTGAGAAACAAAAAGCATTTAACAATATTCAGTGTCTGTTCATTAAAAAAAAAAAAAAAACTCTAGAAACTAGAAGGGTCAATGCTGCTGGTTAGGGCTGTGGATGTAGCTCAGTGGTACAGCACTTTCCTAGCGTACTCGAGGTCCACGTTTGACCGCTAAACCCCCACCCCCAGTCCCACACATGGTTGCCGTAAAAGCCAGGCATGAGTAACAAGTTATCAGTGGCTACTATCTCTCCAAAATGCCAAGTTCCTTGTATTCCCACTGCTAGTGACACAAGGACTGGCCTTTAGCTCTCACTGAACTATAGTCTTCTGTAGCCTGGAAGCACATCTGGAAAGCTGAGGGATTATTAAAATACAGATGTTCTTCATTTAACAACCGGGTTTCGTTCTTGCAACTAGATCATTAATTGGTCACTAAATGAGGAAATGTACATAGGATATATAATATTCAGAACAAAGAAACGGTCAAAGGAAGCTCAACTTGATGATTTTGCTTCCATCTGCATACCTCTTTCATGCAGAACCGTAATGTATAACATATAACTACAGTACTGTACTATACAATAGTCAGCAAAAGTTACAGTACTGTATAAACAAGGTGTAGTGTACAAAAAACACACTGAGGCTCTATAAACAAGAAGTACAGCTACAATAAAAAAAAAAAAGACAAGCTGTAAATACAAGTGGCTGGTGTTAAGTCTGAACAGTTGTTAACAGGTAGGTAGGTCATTAAATGAGGCATATCTATACATGTTAGGAAGTTTACCCATAGGTCATAGAAATCCCGATTGTACATAGCAGTTTAGTCATTTAATTATTCAAGGAAAAATATTCAGAAGGAACTTTTTAAACAATAATGATGCAAGGGAAAGAAAACTTACCTTTTACCAATCCAGCTGCAAAACTATTGTCAGAAATACAGGCAAAAAAGGGAACTGATTTCAGAGCAAATGAAAATGTCTTAAATGTTTCCCACGAAAATCAAGAAGGGCCTAGCAATATTAAGAGTCCACACTGACAGCAAATAAGCTGTCAATTCACTCAGTTATTTCTTGGAACAAGAAAAATATTGGAAAGGGGGTCTTCGTTTGTCTGTGTGTTAGATCACTCTGCCTCAGTTTTTTTCTATACCAGAACTGTACAGAATTAAGGATGACATGGCACAGCCACAAGTTAAAAGGCAGATTCTGTTTTAGTCACTAAGAAACTTTCATATTCTCAAATTACTTCTTTATATTTTTATTGAAAACTTTAGGTAATAGCAAATTTGACAAATTTAAGCACTTTGCTTTGTGTTCTAGAAATGACTGTCAGATTCAGGAGACTGGTTAAGCCAGAATATAATGAAAGTTAAGCATATACTGGTGAAAATACATAAAAATTCTTTTGCTTTGAGGTACAGATACAGAAAAATTCTAAGTCTAGAAACGGTGTAACTTGTATGAGAAAGGATGATTGATTTCTTATGACATCTACAATGGGGTAGCAGGAGCTGTAGGTCAAAATAACAAGGTTTTAAAAAAGACACAAGACTGCTTTGTCAAGTAAGGGCGTTTAAAAAACTATCAATTATCAATATAATTTCATCAGAACAAACACAATCTGACACTAAGCAATACACCACTTCCCTCAGAAGTCTCCCAAACTGAACAAACCCACTTCGGTGACAAACTAGCTGCACTGTCCTTTCTTCTTTGGGCTGCAGACCATTAACTACTTCACTAGAAACTAGTTCGGACCAGGAATTTAAATCTCGGTCAGGATGAGAAATCAGTAGTTACAAGCAATGAGGATTTCCTATTTTGACAGAATTTTCCTCAGAACAATTAATACAATAGCTGGGCATGGTGGCCAATGCCTGAAATCCCAGCCCGCAAGAGGCCAGGCAGGAGGAACCTCTGAGTTTGAAGCCAGCCTAAACTGCAAAGTGAGACTCAAAAATAAATAAATAAATAGTTCTTAAATTGTTTTCACTCAATTAGCAAATTTAGCAAACAATGACTTACTAGAAAATGTTAAAATGTGTAACTGAAACCGTGATCTTCTGTATAAACTGTAAAATGAAATATATAAGTGGGCAAATCAATGAGAACATGACACAAAATAATGTGAATGTTAAATATACATTTTGATGTCTTTCTTTCCTATCATTTATTTAGTAAAAATTGTCCCTCATGTGTGTTAAATCAAGAAAGCTATAAGAAATGTTAATAGTGACTAACAGTGATTATCTGTCTGGCGAGGTTTTTGTATCTGCTTTCTAATTTATTTTTACAATCAGTATGTGCAATAAAATTATTAACAAAATTTTTAATTACTAATGAAGAAGATGAAATGTGGTAAGGATAAAGCCCAATGTGTTAGTAAGACTGGATAAAGACAAATGTATTAATGATGTGTTTTAATCTTTTAAGAGTGTAATGGATTTAATTTACATCACAAACATGTCTTATAAAATGTTTAATGTCTATCCTATGTAAGTATACATCATAGATACAAATGTTTTTTCTAGAAAGACCATAATCTACTGGCAAATTTAACTTTTTATCAACTTTTGTTCCCAGAGGTTTAAGGACTGGGTTACATTTTCCCCAAACCTAACAGAAACGTATTAATCAAGTATGGTGAGGCATGCCACAGTCCCAGGTACTCAGGCTGCTGACATGGGATGTGAACTTGACTCCACAAATTCAGAACCAGCCTGGGCAACACAGAAGACCCAGCCTCAAACAAAACAAGTCATTCAAAGCTCAGCAGGCTTAATAGCTATTGGGAAAATATTTTCACAGGTTTGAGGCCAAATAACACTACCGCTTTAAAGCATACACATATTTAGCTCAGATGTTTGCTATTTTTCTTTACATATACTTGTGCATCTTGAGTATAATTTTTCTGAGAGAAGGTCTCTATGTCCCTAGGTTTCAAACTCATGGGCTCATGCAATTCTGTTGGCTCCAGCTTTCCAGGCAACTAGGACTAGTCATGTGCCACCACACCCACCTTGCACGTTTTTGTAAAAATCCCAAAGCCCATGTACTAACTTTGTGTTTTAAAGATTAAATTATTAAAAGCATATGGCTTTAAGCATATTTTTAAAACTTTTAAAAGAAGATCCCATATATATTTTTCAATTATTAAATACAGGCAACTTTTCACTTTTCTTTATATAATGGCTCATCCAAAAGTTGAGCCTTTCTTACTGCTGTATCTAGTTGAATTCATTTTTAAAAATTATATGCCAAATTCAACTCAAAGGAAATCCAGAGTTAAGGGAGCAATTCTGCTTTTGTAAAGCAGTTTCTAAAAAACACACTGTCACAAAACAAGGATTCACAAGACGGCCCATGGCATTGTATTACTTGGTGTGTGCTTTTTTTTTTTCTTACAAAGTACATGTTTGCAGTACATATGATTATATTCACTGTGATACTTGATGGCTTTTTGATGATGAAAACTGATGTATATTTTTAAATCATTATTACTCATGACTGATGAAAAGCATTTTATTTCTTGAGTAACTAACAAAAAATACTAGGTTTGCATTTGCTATGCAATTAATGGCAATTTGAACATTTCCATTAGTGTATCCATTACTGGCTAACTAAACTGCTGTGAAATGGAGTAATTCTTTTCCATCTACTACAGAGGAAAATACTCCGCAAAAAAACCCACGTCACAACCTCGTTGTCTATCTGACTCACCAAAGGTACTTTCTCGAAAGGGAAGAATCCAATAATAACGAAAAGTGAAATCTGTAGGCTGTTTACGGAGAGAGACACACAGACAACAACCCAAGGCAGAAGTTTACTTATTGTTGTTCCAATACTTGGAATGTCTTCGAGCAGTGATTAAAGAGGACCATCTCATCATCTGTGTCTCCTCCATAAGAGACCCCAAGTTGAAAAGAATCCCAAAGGAGAAGGAGCCCGGGGTTTACCTCAGTGGTGCAAGTGCCTTCCTGGCAAGTGCGAGGTCGTTAAGTTTGATCCCCAGTACAAAAAAAAAAAAAAAAAAAAAAAAAAAAGAATCCCAAAGGAATAATCAACCACAAACTGTGTAAGAATTAACTTGGCAAATCACCACAGGGACTGATGTACTTGGTTTGAAAACAATTCTTGAAATAAACACATTATTCAATTTTAAAGCCTATTTATGATTACCTATTCTTAACTTTCTATCCCTAGGTTGGTCTGAAATTTGCACTCTTGAAAGCTGTTTGCTGATAGCTCCCACTCCCTAAATACCATGTGAAAAGCGACTTTTTCTCAAGAATTTTTATACCCAAATATAGATAAAGCAGAAAGAGATAAAACACAGCACAGTAACATAATATTTATTTGCCTCCTCCAGCAGCAAAATTTTGAAATCCTCTTTTTTACAAAGCAATCTCCTTCCCACCCACTTACTGCTCATGAAGTACACAGAACATTTGCTTTATATGAACAAAGTTAAGAGCATTACATACAGATATACCCCATTCTATAAAGTACTTAGTTAAGAAGGCTAGTACCATGAAACTTAACAAGATTCTTCCAGCAAAACTGCCAATACCTTTTCAGTAAAAATCCTCTCAGGAAAATGACTTTGATTTTCTGTTATTAGTATGGGACATTAAAAAATTACACAAATCTGCATCTTAAGAGAATTTTAAATACCTTTGAATATGAAGTTATGATAAAGGGGAGTTACTTGTAAATCCTGAGTCCCACTGGTCTCCCTATGGTGGGAAATGAAAGGAAAGGAGATGAAAACAATGAAGGTAGGGAAGAGAAATTGTCAAACTGAAAATAATACCAAGGAGAGAAACAAGGGAAAAAACAAAGTTGATGAGATGTGTTTGGAGGCTGCTGGAGATACCACAGGCAAAAGGTTCAAGTTACCTCAAAAACAGCACCTCTCATATCAATGCAGAATATTCTTGTATCTTCATTTTTCTCAAGTGCCCCCAGAAATCATCCATAAATCATCCCAAAGGGAGAGTGGCCGCATTTAACTACACTGAAGGAAGTACAGTGGTACTGTACCTCAGTTCAGGAACACGTCTGCAAACAATTTTGTTTGTAAACAGAAGCATTTGGCAAAATTTTGTTTCTGTTTGCAAACTCTGCATCAGGTGACAAACATGACCGTGGTCACCTTTCCCACACAAATACAAACAAGGCCAACTTTTCCAGAAGTGTAGAACAAATTAAGTTCACAAACCTAGGTACCACCATACTCTTAGGTGACCCTGAAATATACAATGGTATATCCAGAACAGAATGTCAAGTTCCACTTTAAGAGCTATTACGTGGATTATCTTCAAAGTCATTCTGTACCAGCCTCAGTTCACTCTCGTTGCTTAGGTAAGCTACCCTGGGGCCAGGGGTACACAGCTGAGAACATTCCTTGGAATAAGGTCAGGTTTTTAAACCAAAAGAGTAAGTTGTTCTAGATGTCTGCAGTGGACTATGATACAAACCATTTTCTAGACTACTTCTACAACCTTACAAGCAATAGCTATACAGGTACCAATATATCTACATGGGTAACTTACCCTTTCTTCAGTTTACTACGTCTTATTTCTGTCCCCTAAAGCTACTCCCTACAATTTTGAAACCAGACATAATTCATGTTTCCCCTTGGCATACACTAAGTCCTCCGCCTCACTGCCTGACTCCCCTGATGCCTCAACAGACAGCTCCAAAATCCAGTTCCGAGCACTTGGTAAACAAGAAAAGCTTTCCCAACACCTTGTGATGACCCTCTTTTGTGTTCCAACATCACCACAGGCACTCCTCCACACAGAGCAACTACACTGTACTGGTATTTGTTTCTCTTAACATACTGTCTCTTACCCTCAGTATTCCTAGACCTTCCTTAGTACCTGCCTGCACAGAAAAAGATGATTGCTTTCAACATAAATACAAACCATCAAAAATCATACAAACATACCTTTAACACCGTAAGTCTTCATTCTATATTCTTTTCTATTTAGTTTGTACTTGAGAAAAGAGCCTATTTTACTTTAAATATGTTTTTCAAGAATTCAGGCCATTGTTAGACTTGTACTGTTAAGTCTCAAAAATTGTAAACAAGGAGAACATCAGATGGCATGAAATGAACACGCTCTTAAATGCATTTTTAAAAGTATGTCTCCATCTATACCCAATACTGCCCCACAGCAGCACTACTACGAAAAGGAAAACTACTTTGGGCTTCAAAATTTTTTAAAGTACTTGCAAGGTATTACCTCATTTGAGAAGAAAATAAGCTTAGAGAATGAATAAAGGACTTGCTAATCTCAAGATCAAGGCCTTTGGAATTCAAATACCACATGCTTAAACCATATCATTTTCCTTCCATTTAGGTAGTATTTTTAAGATGCCAGTTTCAAAAAACACTAGTGTATATCAAATTTAAAAGTTTAAAAAAATGTACACCAATGAAAATAAGAATTATGACTAAAATGATCAATGCTGAAAATGAACAGATAAGTACTCCACAAAACAGAAACCAATGATTATTAAAAATCATCTTAGTCCAGCACAATGAATCCTCAATCGGAGAACTAAGAGGACAGAGTTCCTGATCTGACAAGTGAAATAACAAGAAATTACTTGAGAATAAAATTTAGGCAACTGGAAGATTTACTGCACTTGAAATTAGTTGGTCCCAGAGCTAAGGATATGAACAGAGCCTTTAAAACACATGAAGGCAGCCCAGTACAATGCTGAACTGAAAGTCTGAAGTCTATTAATTCCCAGTAACACTTGAGCAAGCTACTCAAGATTCACTCCCTTATCTGCAAAGTAATTGTGAATTTCTATCTCTAGAGAGTCTATTGATGTAGACCCTCTATCTTCTACTTCCTTCTCAAAGAGCAAGGTAACAAATGGCTATCAAGGTGATTCCAAAACATTTTAGAATATACAGGAACTCTTAAAAGCCATTAAAGAAGAATCAACACACAAGCAATTCTGTGCTAAAAATCTAAATGCTACTACTTACATATTAACTGTATTCTACTCAAGGAAGAAAGGGATGGGTCACACGCCTAACTGCAGGAAACACCATGTAGTTAAATATGTTAAGTTTTTCAAAACAAGGAATTGGACAGCCAGGTGTGGTGGTTCTCACTTGTAATCCCAGCACTCAAGAGGTTGAGGCTGGGGGATTGTTGCAAGTTCGAGGCCAGCCTAGGGTACAAAGAAAGTTGAAGTCAGCCTGAACTACACAGCGAGACCCTGTCTCAAACACAAACAACACACGAAATAAATAAATACATTCATAAACAAACAAAGCAAATAAATAAATGGAATAGAAATTTGAACCTATATTTAGTGATCTGATTTGAAGTAATGTATTTATTTCATTATCCACATCACTGTTGCCTCACTAATTAAGGTACATAAAGGACTAAAAAACATTAGAGTTACTTAACACAGAAATATACTACAAATTAAAATAGTGTAAAACATAGCCACCACAGATACAAGTGGAAGTCAACAGAAGTCTATCTGTAGTTCTTAAAACTCAACACTGTGATAATTAATGAAAGAAAACAGGAAGTACCTGAGGAAATACACTCATATGAAAATTGGGCTAAAAAAGACTAACAGAACCTATAACCCAAGAACACCTAAAGCATTTATGGTAGAGTACTTTGAAATATCACCATATATAAAGCATTTACTTTCACTATACCAAGAAATATACTCAGAAATACTAGAGAAAAAATAAACTTTTTAACAGACCTTCAGAGTCCTAAAAGAAATCTGAGCACTCTGAACTTGGTAAGTCATGAGAAAATCTAACAACTACTGGAAATGGACGGGTACCTAGTAAAGCCTTAAGACCTAGAGAAAACTGGTTAATTATAAGAACAGCGTATCAGGTAGGTATAGCAGGGTTATAGAGATATACCCAGACTATGAACTTCAAATGAATTTGACCATAAACAATACATTTATGTGATTATATACAAATGAGGAAAATACTGCTGTTAAGGTGTTAAACACTGATAAAAAGTCAAAAGCCAGGGGACAGTTTTGAGACTGGACTGGTTATCTCTAATAAAAATGACATTTGGTAAAACTAGAAAAATCTCTCAGGAAAAAAGAAAGAAAGAAAAAGAAAGAATCTCTTAGAATACTACCTAAGACATGGTACTTAAGAATACAAATAAAAAGCCACATCAAAATCCTAGCTCATATACACTGGTAGAATAAAAGATATAATCGACCTCAAAGGGATTAAGGTTAGATCAGAAATACTTTTAGTAAGTATTACATAAAGGGGAAGAGAAGATCAATATAAAGAATAAAACAACTGCCAGGCTAACATCAAAAGGATATAACTGGAATGGGACCACTTCCAGATGTGTTCCACAAGAACCACACAGACCAGACACTATGACAAAGGTTTTGATTACAGCAAGTTCAAACAAATGAAAAGACAAAGAAGTACAAGAACATCCCATTAATTAGAGAAAAAAAGATTTAATAAAACAATATTATCATCCAGGAAGGAAAATTTCCATAAACTTTGTTTACAAACTCATTATATTTAAAAAAACCTAAAGGGTTTGCATTCAGTACAATAATCATCATCAGTTTACTGATAACTTCTGCTTGATATTTTCTTAAGTGAAAAAAGGAACTGACTGGTTTGTGTGACCACTAAAAACCACATCGAATGGATCTGGCCAACGGATGACATGTATACAGATGTGACAATCAATGACTGGATTAGCCACCAAATGGCTATGACGGCAAATGTCAAAAGGTAAGGTAACCTGAACAGTGCAAGACTGGGGCAAAACAGGTCTCACGCTAAGAAAATTTTTTTTAAAATGTTCACTTATTGTAATCTTTGAACTATTTCTAAAAAGATCTAATTCACATTTTCAAACCTTCATCAGAATCCCAATTAATTATATCTTCACAAATAATAAGCATGCCACTTAATTCTGTGTTCACGTTAGTATTCAGTTTTACAGGAGAGATGCTACAGTTTCTTTTTTCAACTTCCTTGTTTACTACACCTGAGAGGTATCCTGGATGTACTAGGTCCTTAAGGACAGGACATTATCAGGTCACTTAGGTATAATTCAGTAAACTAGTACTGTAGTACTAATATAGTGTACTAAACAGTATCTAAGGAGCCTGAAAAAGCTTATATGCCCTTCCACATGTCATTTGTGGGCTAAGTAAATAAATGAAATTAAACTGATAAAGAAATTACAACACAGCTTTAAAGTTTAAATGTAATTATACTGATAAAGAAGCTATCACTTAGTCTAAAATAAATATTTATATATATATATATGTATATATATATATACACACACACATACATACATACATAAAGTGTCAGTAAATTTACTACTTTTTAAGAAGTTCTTGCTTCAGGCTAGGGATATAGCTCAGTGGCACAGTGCCTGCTTGGCAAGCACGAGTCCTGAGTTTGATTCTTGGTAACCCTACCCCCGAAAACCAGATGTCCTTGCTTTCTCTTACCAAATAAACACATTTTGTTATCACGGCTAAGAACAAGGTTAAACATAACACAAATGACTCAATTACAAAATTCAGAACATATGAAGCTGCCTTACTGCCCAGAAAACTGGGCTAATCACTAAAAAATAAAAAGAATTTTTGTGAATGAGAGGAAAGCATATCATTCTCTGAAATGAGTCAACAGTGCTATAAGAAAAATAACATTCAGGAGAGTACATTTAGATAGTGCAATTAATATAATGAGGCAATAAACTAAAAGATTATAACGCTGTACAAAATTCACACAAATACCACCAGCAATATATGCAAGACACCAAAATATAAATTTTAAACATAGTGTGAAATTTAAAAAGGCACTTCATATAACAATGGAGATAATTACTTCTTTATACATAGTAACTACAAGAAATCATATTTTCTTCATATACATTTTCTGTCTAGTCAAGAAATAACATTTTGAAGAAAAAAGGTCATTAGACATTCTTTTTGAAAATGCTAAATCATTAAATTTGCAGCTATGTCAAGGCCTCCTAAAAAACCTAGAGGTATTTTAAATCAGAGGTTAGCCTAATAAAGAATTTTACCACAGTCTCTGCACACAGCAGGCACAATGACTGTGTATCTGACTAAACATGAGTTCTGTCTTCTACTGGGGTTGTCTCTCTAGACCAAGTACCCACTTTTAGTTCCGTATACCATCATCATTCAAGTATGCCAGAGACTACAAAAAAGATAAATGGGATAAGGACACTGGGAAATTGTTTCTTCTGTAGTCAAGAAACTAATACACAGGTCAATGCCATTCCTACCCTGCTGCATTCTGTCCCTGTCCCCACTCAACGGTCAAATACTTTCACCAATTTACCTAACTGGTTACCAATTTGTTGGTTTCTAATACTTTTTCACTTTAAGGAAAATTGAATTTTCTAGAGATGCTTGGGCTTAAGTGGTTAAGCGCTGTCTCTTTATTACTACGCAACGTAAGAATCCAAAGAGAACCTTTTCTTTAAAATATTTAAGAAAGCTACACAACAATGTGGAAGTAGTTAACAGTAATAAATTATACACTTAAAATGATTAAGGTGCCACATTTAAGATTTTTTAACCACAATTTAAAAGGGGGAGGGGAGCAGAAGCATGGAAATACAAAAGCAACTTCAGAGAATCATGTTAAGCAATACAAGTATCTCAAAAATCACCAAGTTTGTGATGAACCATGTAACTCAGGGAAGAAAAAGGGAGAAATGGAATTAAAATAGCCTTAGTAACACTGATGTGCAGCCATATACAACCTAAGGTCTCTCTTCTGTGAGATGTCAGGTGGTGAGTCCTTTCACAGGAGAAAACCACAGCACCAATGTCAACGGCACAAGAGTGCCCCACTGGTGCCATACACATTACAAGCTACAAAATCCATGTGTAATTTCTTAGGCCTTTGATTTGTTTTTATTTGTTTTTTTTAAGATAATCAATCGTAAGTTTCAAAGATAGTTTTTACAGAGCATTGGCATGGATCCAACTCTGTGGAAAATATAGAAAAGTAAGATAAACATTAACTTTAGATATAACTTAGTTAAATTTACTCAATGATCTTTATCAAGACTAGTTCAGGCTTCATGGATAAATAGGATAGACAAAACCAATAGAGTATCCTAAAATTATCTGACAGTAAAGTAACTTCTTTCAAGTAGGGATAGTTAGTGTCTTTTAACGTAAGAGGAAGAAAAAAGTAGGTTTAAAAAGTGTGCTGAATATAGTTATGACAGGAGAAAGAATAAGCTTCTAATAAGCTATCAAAAGAAAGGGCATCAAGAAAATGTAATCACTACTGTGCAAGAACTGTGGCAAAACAAAACAATCACATAAGCCCCAAAACAGTGCTGCATGCCACCATCAGTACACCTACAACACCCAATCAAACAGACAAGAAAAGACAAATGTTTAACAAACCAAAAAGATTACAGAAATATGTAAGTCTGTCAAAAAAAACAAAAAAACACTTTTCTGGCTATCAAGCAAGTAGCAGTAACTGATGTACTCAGAACCCTTCAACATGTTCTCCATTCCCAGAGCCATGCTGTGAAGACAAGGATCTAAGGGTTGGCACGCCATACAGCCGCTGCCTTGAGATACACAGAAGATACTGTGGGATGCGCAACTGAGGTATCTGCTGCCAATTCCAGTATGGCAGAAACGTAAGTCATCTCTTACAATGAGTCTGACAAGATTCAGTGACCAATTAACCTAGAACACGTTACTTGAAGTCTTGATTTCAGTCTTTTAAAAAATCTTCAATGAATGTGATTATTTAGACATCCAGAAACAGAACTGTGTGGCTTGTTCGCTTCATGACATCCACAATTTTGCTTTAAACCTTAAGGATTTCTCAACAAAAGCTAGACTGATGGTACCTTGTTTCACTTTTGCTAGGAGGGCCAGATTGTCAGCCAGGTTTTAAATTCTTACTCTTAAGAAGTTCAGATTTGCATGCCTCCAGAGTGTAAATAATAATTTCCAGAGCATTGCTATTCACATCTTTTAGAGTAGGATGCATTATCAAGCTCAAACAAATTAACTGTTGAGAAGACAGATGTCAGAAGGTCATCTTGGTGAAAGGCCCAGATTATATAGTGAGACCTCTATGACAGTTCTCTCAACCTGTTTGTATGTGAGCTTGATAGTTCAAATACTAGGATCGATGACAACAAAGAATTACCTCCCATGTAGTTTTATGAGGGTTGATGGTATGGTGGCCAATAGTCTCAATGAAGATAGTTACTACAAAAATTTCTACAATATTGTTACAGGTAGCAAAGTCTTTCTAGCTGGTAACCACAGCAGACTTGTAACAGGTAGTCATTCCAGCTGGATGCAAACTGGATTTGGCAAAACTTGTTTGAATTTCAATTGGCACATAGTTTCATAGCTGATTCCAAAGTCTCACAGAGCTTGACTGGTGGAACTCTTGGTGAGTTGCTCATCTTGACACAGAGACTATTAACAGAGCTGTCATTTAATGAAGATCTATCAAGTTGATGCCTAAACAAAGCACTGATGACCTAAAAGTGCCTCTGGTCTTAGTAAACAGAATCTAGTAGTAAACTGTTTCCAGATTCAAAATCTGCCGGTCCTCAGTGTACCAACACAATTTTCCTGAGGAACGTATCTGTATACTTTCTCTTAATCCAAAAGGATCTGGAGTCCTAAGTGCCCCCTCATCTGGCCTTATTTTGGGCCAGAAATAATGGGTAACCTTTGCCCAGCCCTCCTTACAGAAAAATTTCCAATACTCACTTGGCCAATAAACATGAGTCTTTCATTACATACTTCAAACATTCACTGTAATCATTTCAGACATGCATGCAGTTTATTGATGACCTCCTGTCTATAAAGCCAATCCTACTTAAGTGGGGTGAAACGAGTGAAAAATAATCTTGGATGACTACTCTGCCGAACATGAACTTGTTAATTCTTGTATCCATGTCGTTCTGGAGAGTCTCCCTTTTTCCTATACCTGTAAGGGTGGTTTCGGGGTTTGTACCAATCCCCTCTGGAATATCCTCTATTGTGATAATATGCTTTCTGATCATGACTATTAAAGTATCGATGTTGGTTATAGTGTTTATTGTGATCCTTATAGTCATTTTCTTTAATACTGTTTTCTTCTGCAACAACAGTATTTACATCTTGTCCAAAAAGGGAAGTACCATCAAAGGGCAAGTGTAAGATCTTTTCCTGGGTTTTCTTACTGAGAGATGTAAGTCGGAGCCAGGCTTGCCTTCTATAGTCTATTGCCATCGCCATAACTCTGACTACAGAGTCCATTATGTCCCTAGTGGTACAAAGCTGCCAAAGGCCTGCGTCCATACCATCAGATATTATACACCTTGCTTTTCCATGATCAAACCGTGGGTTATGAACTAACTCCTCCATGTCTTCCCAGAGCTTACGCTGATACTGAGTCATATAGGCCATATAGCTGGCAGCTCGGGCTGCAATGGAGGCAGCGCGGTAGAACCTACCACCCATGACCTCCATTTCTTTTGAGGTAGAATCTAGAGGCGATGTTGTGCTTCCTCTTTTGCTGTGCTCTAATGCTTCTACAATGGGGCCCTCAGCCAGTGGATTTGGTTGGAAAGGAGAGGTATCCTTGGACACAGGATATACCCTGTGCCCCATGAAAGAAGAAGGGTGACAATCAGCAGGGTCCTTAAAAACCTCAGTGGTGGCAATTCTCAAAAGAGGATGCAATGGTGGAACCAAACGTTTTTTAGATGTTACACAATCAGGCTTCTCTTCACATGATTCTGTTTCAGATTGTAATGTTACCCTCTTTATAACACCTCTCTGTTCCATTCTCTTCAAAAGACCTGTGAAACTAGATCGGGTGCGGTCAGTTGATTGCCCTTTGTTGTCTGCTGATGGAGATTTGCAATCAGCTTCTTCAAACGTGGATAAATTTTCTTCCTTAGATGTGGAGAGGTCCCAAGGAACTGAAGAATTTTCACTTGGCCTAGAGTGATGAAACCTAAAACAGCTCCTGGACTGCAGATCACGTATTACTCGGGACATTTCAGCCACCTGTGTCTGGAGATAGAGGATGGCATCCTGTCCACGCTGTGAAGTAGAAGATGACTCTACGGGTAAATCTTCTTTGACCTCAGAAGAGTCCAAAGATTCTTGGGTGACCAGAAGTGAAGATGAAGGCAAAATCTGGTATTTTTGTGATGGTTTAAGCGTCTCTGTCTCAGAGATCTTATTATCAGAATTATTTTGATCACTTTTCTGGTTTTCCAATGGGCTCTCAACAGAGGAAAGTTGAGAAACTATCCTTTGTGGACTGCTGGCACAGCTCCCAGAGGAGCTGCTGTCTCCAATGGGAAGAGGAACACTGCAGCTAGAGCGATGACTCTCAGAGGGTGGCACCTTAGATTCAGGCATTCTCTGGGTTGTCCACATGAACAAGGAAACCAAGGAAGAAAAAAATATGCTTTTAATATGTTAACTCTCAAACGCAGAGATGCATGTCCAGTCAGCAGAATTCAATTTTTAAATTTTACAAATAAAAATGAAAAACACAATCCACTACAGGTCAGCAAAGGGATAACAAAGTCACATCCACAAGTTTCACTACCCCAAGCACTATCATCAACTGGTTATTAATACAGGATGACTGCATCTCTGAAAAGCAGAGAGTAAAACTGAACCTAGTTTAAGTGATGCTATCTTGGCCAGCTGCTTGGTCCCATGCTAAAATGAGGGGTAAGACCACTGGTAGTAACAACTAATAAAAGAAAAAAAATGCCATTCAACATGTATAAGTCAGCAAATAGACACTAATAATGAGGAAAGTCGCATTGAGAACAACAATAAAATTCTAAATCTCCCTCACCGAAAGTTATTTTAAGACTCTTTCAAAATCCTGTCATTTATTATCCATGAATAACAACTTTCTGGTTGAATATTCCTACTTTATGGTTTGTAGTTTTAAGGAGTGTACATATTTGTTACTTTACTTCATCCTCATCACAATTCTATGAGATAAGTATTACTCTCGTTTAATTAAAAAGTAAAAACACAAGGTTTAACGGTTAGTTTCTCCAAAGAAGTATCAGTAATAGTAGAGAGTAAAGGTGGGTCTCAAATCTAATTATTTTGACTCCAAGTCCAAGTCTCAATCCCTTGAGTCATAAGCAAGAGTTCTTTAATCCATCAAGAAAATTGCCCATTAATAAAATTTGGACTAAGGAAAAGACAAATGAAAAGACTGCTACAAAAGGCTCGATTCCATTCTCAGAATAAGGAAGTATGGGCTCAAGCAGCAAGTCACAGTTTAAGATTAATAATTACAGGTATGGGGATTGTAAAAGGGATAAAGATCAAAGTAATAATCAGTTATTAACCCTCCCCTATTTTTCATTTCCTAAAGGATCTTCACGTGTCTAAGATAAAACAACTTCTCTACAGTCACATAGTTTTGGAAGGATTCAGACAGTACAGGAAAAGAGAAAGGCAAGAGGAGTCAAAATGCTTGCAGTTTTTGTTACACTTCTCTTTTATCAGATATCTCCTTCAGGAATTTCCTAGTCATTTTATATTCTCACATCTTCACTGAAACTAAAGAAACAAAATTAGAAGTAGGAGATGTTCTGGGCAAAAGACTCCTTGGATTAGCTATTACAGACCTTACTAATAGAACCAGGCCACTTTCTAGAGCACAACAGCTCCTACAGAAAGCCATCATTGACTTGATTACTTCCTTTAGAAAAACCTCTCCACTGGTACAAATGAAGAATTGTAAATGAAATGTAATGTACTTACCTCATTACGAGAGGTGCTAGGCTCTTCATCATCACTGCTGACCAGATCAATGTATTCAAGAACAGGTCTCAATGGTCCTTCCTAAAAGAATTAAGCAAATTTTAAAAGTTGTAACATTTATTTAAATAAAGATAGCATTTAAAACAATTTTTTGTCTAGACTAGTTCTAAAGAAGAAGCCTATGAGCAGTAGAAAATAACTGAACAAAAGAAATAGGAAAATGCAGAGTACACAAGTTAAAAATGATGACAGGACCTGAAAGGAGCCTAGACACCTACTGATACCAGGGCCATGCCAACCGCCTGGGAAAGGAGGGCTAATACTGAAATATTGGTAAAAGGACACAGACACTATGGTTTAATGACTTTCAGCTGGGATGGGTCTGTTACAATACCCAAGCTCACTCATTGGCTAAGGGTGTAGCTCAAGAGTACGGCACTTGCCTAGCACTCTTGAAGCCCTAGATTTGATCCACAGCACTGCAGAAAAAAAAAAAGAAAAAAGAAAAAAAGATCTAACCCCAAAAGGTGGGGATCTCTGACCAACAACTTAGCTCCCTCTCCCACACACATATCAAATCCAAAATTTCTTCCAATCTTTCTTCCTATTCATGCTGACTTACTTCTTCATATACCAGGCCTTGAATGCTGGCTGAAAAGCCTAGATTTGACATTATAGAATAAAAGAAAGCAATAAATGAGACTTGTGGGGAAAAGCCAGACAACTAATCAGTATGACATATCATAACACCAAGCAGTGAGAATGGTCAGAATAGTGAAATAGGCATATACAAAGAATACAGGCAAAGCAGAAGGAAAAGACCTGGGCATCAAAGGAAAAACAAAATCAAGGGTTCAAAGAGGTTTTTGAGGTTTTAAAGCTTAGATGACTACATCATTAGTATGTAAAACAGAAGTGATAGCTAAAATACCCACACTACACAGGGTTATTTGACATCTGGAAATGTGGGCCCATAATTCAGAGGTATGAACAACCTGGAAATAAAGACTTGGGAGTTCCTCCCCAAAAGAGTGCTAAGTTCTAGAACTAAACTGTAACTATAACATTGCCTCAACAAAAAATGGTCATTATAGCCAACAACACGGAGCATTAAGATGATGTCACTGAATTTGGCAACAGACACACCTAAAAGTGCGCAACACCAGAATAAAGTAGTAATAATTTTAAAAAGTAAGAAGAGCCAGCATTCAAGGCCTACAGTCTCATCTACTCTGGAGACAGACAGAAGGATCTCAAGTTCAAGGCCAGGCTGGGCAACTCAGCAAGATCCTCTCTCAAATAAAATTAAGGGCCAGAAATGCAGGCAGAAGACTCACCTAGCTGGGGGCTGGGAAATGGGGGTAGAAAATGTCATCAGTAAAGATTATTTCTTCAAGAAATCTGGTACTGTGTGTCAGGCAGAAGCCAGAAGACAAGCAGGAGAAAGTGCCTGAGGGAAAAATGTCTTAGAACGGGAAAAGTTACTTGTTAGTGAAACACTTAAGATCTGGTTAGATTCTTCTTCCCCAAAAGAGGCACTCAATCTTAAAGACAGCTTGTTTCCCCAAGGCTACCCTTTTGGGCTCAGACATCGAGATAAAACCAGTAGGCAAGAAAGGAACTAGAATTTTTGCAAACTTACATAAAGAAGAAAGATGAAAGAAGGGGGTGGGGGAAAAAGCAAAGGAATGAGAACAGATATTCTTCTCATATGTATGGTCGGTAGATCTGTCTCACCGATTTCTGCCTCTGGTATTAATACTATCAAAGCCATGTGTTCAACTCAAGAAGGAGATAAAGCAAGCTGGCGATAAAACCATAACAGCTTTCACCATTCACATAATCACCCAAATTTGTTCTCTCCTAGAAAGAACTGTGCTCTACAAATTTTTACTACAACAGTAAATAGTAAACCAAGAAGGTCCTCATGTAACTAGAAATATATAGAATGAGGGGCAGACTTTTCATAAACAGAATAGTAAAGAAAAAGGGATCGGTCACAATACAAATTAAAGTAAGCATTAAAAAATAAGGAAAAATGATCACAAATAGAATTTAAAAATAGCTGCAGAGAGCTGAAACAAGATTCCAGGAACCATTACACCGATGTACAACCATTTCTGAACTATGGAAGATCACAATTTCTGTGTGCGTGTACACACACACACACAAATCAGGATCAAAAAAACTTCAAATGAGGAGCTGGGAGTTTGGTTCAGTGGCTTAAGCGCCTGCCCTGGCAGGCTCGAGGTTGTGAGTTCAATTCCCGGTGCCGCAAAACAAAAAACAAAACAAAACAAAAAACCAAAAACAAACCAAAGAAAAAAAAACTTCAAATGAGAAAAAGTAGAAGTCAGAATATTTATTCATTCATTCAATAAATTATTACTAATTTACAAGCAACAGAGTGAGGGAGAATGAGCAGGGAAACTGAATTAGACTGCCAAAAAGGGATGGGGCTGTATATAGCAGTGCCTCAATTCACAGACTTCTTTCTGCGATTCTGGTCTCAAACCAAATTGGATGAGAACTGAATCAAATTCAGTGGTTAAGTTTAATATTACCTTATGGGGAAATTTGATTCAGTTCTTTTCCAACTGGTTTGTGACCAGAACTGTGGAAAGATTTAAGCTTGTGAACCAGGGTGCCACTAGTAACTCAGTGGTACAGCACTAGGTTATTAGCATTGCTCCAGGACCCTGGGTTTGATACACAGCACTGAAAAGACAGAAAAAGGCAGCGTAGGGGTTGCTGCCAAAACGACCAATGCACTAAATGGAAAAATAAGGAAGGACAATAAGGAAGGATAAGCATCTCATAGAAAGAGTACAGTATGCAGATCAAGCATACTTCAGCTAATTTTCATGGCGATAAAGTCCAACCATAATGAGTTTAAGGAATCAAAACATACAGCCTTCCGCTTAACTTACTGCTAATCAATAACATTTTATTGAGGTTTACACCATAACACACCAGGCTAAATTTTTCATGTACATAATCTCATCCAATTCAAACTGTTTACAAAACAAAATCCAGAATTACTACTTTTTACCTCATTTGAGAGATGATAAAACAGTGAGATATACCTCAAAACATGTAATTGTGTGGTCACTACAATTCTGAGTTACTTCAAAGTATATATTCTATTTTCAAATCAATGTTTATTATCCAAGTTTCTGAGATAACATTTTATCTTCCTTCAGTAAGAGGAAAAAAAGGCTGTTACTGCGCTTCTAAATATCCCACAACACTGACCAAAAATAAGTTGATAATTCACCTAAGAAGTAACATTCATAATACAAATATCGGGAAAAAATAAACATATACAATGACTTCTTATATTTTTATTAAGTACAAATACACGTGGTCCTCTCATTATGAAGTACTTTATTTGAATTTATACCACCTATCACCTAATAGAATCATCATTCTCATCCTCTACTGTACCAAAAACAAAATCAAAGGATTCAACTCTCAGTGTAATACAATTTAGCAGCAAAGACACATGTACAAGCATGACAAAAGTTCAGGCAAACAGTTCAATTAATATACATTTTAAAAGCATACTTCAACGAAATAAAAAGCTGCCATTCTTCAAATTAGAAAACTTATTCTCAAAGCAAAGGCACAAATTTCCTATTTGGAAAAAGATTTCAATACATTGAAATATGGTCTACGAAAAAAGTGGTGTACTTCAAAGAATTCTCTAAAACGATGAATATGAATTTGGGCATAAATATGAAAACCTAACTTAAAACCCTATATAATCATATTTTATTGCCCACATAGAAAAGCTAAGGACATATTTTACTTCAGAAATCCTGCCCAGTTAAAAAAATTTTCAAATGGCTCTCAATTGCCAGTTTTATAATTCAAATTTGTGCCAGCATTCACAGTGTATCATCTGGCCATCCTCCTCTCACCAACTTCAAAACCAAAAATAAAAACACACCCTCCAGAACCATTCTCCTGCTGTCCTATGTTCATGCCCCCTTTTTATTCCTTCTGCTCAAATGCCATTTGAGACACACACGAATAACCAACTACTGAAGAACTGAAGAGTCTGATGTCCTTTTAAAGCACTAGTACTTTCTGTAAAACATCTGTTAGAACTACTTATTTCTCCTATCTGTACACCACAGTAAATACCAAAGCTTAGGGTTAGACATATTTTCATTTAAACTAACAGGACTAAGATACTTACCTTGTGGCTTTCCCTATAATAAACTTCAGGATTCTTTTTGTTTAATGGATAAATTGCAGTCTAAGAAACCTGGTTAAAACACCTCATTTTCTTCATGAATCCCTTCTACTCCAGCTAACGTATTAATATCCAACCTATACACTCAAGTTATTTAGGAAATTGTCTTGATTTCCTTGGCTTTCAGTTTTCAGTAACTGCACATAATGATGATTTTGGCTAATATCTCAACTTTTTGTACTACATATTAGGAGATTCTGGACAGGTTCCTTTAGCAGTTTTTGCAACACTGTATCTAACATGGCACTATGAACAATCCTATCAACAACTAGTAGCTACAAGTTTTTTGGAAATAAGGCAGGTGTAAGATCTGTCTTTCAAAGACTGAAAAAAAAACATGCTTGAATAAAGAAGCGTGTTACTAAGCAGATAATGAAACAACAGACCTAAGCCAAAAGCTGCTATGGTAGCACTGTTTCTTCATCTGGGTGCTTTTGTGCAGAAGCACTGCCTTTGCAAAAGTTGACCAAACATATGCACTTAGGAATTGTGAATTTCTTTACATATTTCAATAAAATTTAAATGAAAAGGCTCACTGCTGCATCTCCACATCTACTACCATTCCTTTCCCTTAGCAGGCTGCATTTGATTTCAGGCTCTATATTCTAAAAATCACAGAAAGTCTGCTGTACCAGCATCACATAGATTAAAAGTGAGAAAATTAGGTTAGTGAAAGCTAAGAAATTCAAGCCGGAGTAAATCAAGAAATGACATTATAGTATACTTTCTGTGCCTGAACAGCTCAAGCAGAGAAATGTTTTTCATCTTTACTGGGTAAGAATTACCTAGAGGATGCTGGGAGTTTGGCTCAGTGGCTTAAGTGCCTGCCTGGCAGGTGTGAGGTTGTGAGTTCAATCCCCAGTATCAACAACAAAAAAAAGAACAAAAAAAAAGAATTACCTAGAGGAATCAAGGTTACAAGGAAAGAAAAGATTCCCGTCTCTGAATGTGTTTTAAAATACAATTAAGCTGCTAGGGATTTAGCTCAGTGGCCTAACGTTGTGAGTTCGATCCCTGGTACCAAAAAAAAAAAAAAAAAAAAAAAGTACAATTAAGCTATCACTAATTGTCACGAAGTGGTAACGCCTAAAGGCTTTTTTTAGGGGGGGGTGGAGTCTGGAGACCGAATCCAAGGCCTTCACACTGAGCTACATCCCCAGCTTTCCTTTTGTTTTCTTTTTTATTCTGAGGTAGGGTCTAAGCCACTGAGTTGCCCAGGCTGGGCTTGAATTTGTGATCTTCCTGCCGCAGCTCCGAGTGCTAAGATTACAAGAGTACATCCTTAAGTCAGACAACAAAGTTTTTTGTAGGTTGCTTCTGATATTGTAATTGCGCTTAAAAATATGTCCATTATTTTCCATTTAGAGCTGCTAAGTCATTAAACCTTTACTGAAAACAGGGACAACTGTAAGAGGTCATATCAAGTTGAATGTACAACACAGAGTAAATATTCTTGATGAAAGATTGAAGTCATCTACATTTTAAATAAAATTTAAAGATACTTTTAAATCTCAGCTGAACAAAAGTCTATTAACTACTCAAAGTGCGATGATTCACAAACAAGACTGTTATTCCTACTTTTATTCGCATGAAACAACAATCAGTGAATACCGTGTTCATAAATAAACCAAGACTCAAGAAGGACCTGAAATATTTGTCCTAAAAAGCCACCGAATCCTATTATCAAACACACGTGGCTTAACAAGCACAAAGTTATGAGATCAATCCTCAGCACACATTCCCCTGAAAATCAGCACTGTGGAGAGGTAGGATACAATGCATGCCCATCCCCTATTAGAAAGCCTTAAAAGGTTAAGCTGGAAAGGACAGAACACAATATGCACTAGCGGGAGGTAAGAAAGACAAAAACAATCTTCACAACAAACCCATTAAAACATCATACAACACAGGATCCCCATAACAGCACAATGTTTAATTACCACATTTATAGAGCTGATCAACAGCTTCTATCAATATATACTTGATGAATACTCAAAAAAGGTGCAACTTTAACCCCAAACTACAACTACCGTGTTCGTGGAGAGCAATATAGGGTAGCAGTGTCTTCTAGCTAGCTAGCTACTACTTAAAGCACAATTGCAAAAACAGCTAAAAACGAAAGCCACCCACAATACACCATATACAGTATCTTTCTCCCAAAGCCAATTCTTTATAAATGTGATCAGAAATCCTTGTGTCCTGTTGTTTCTTCCAAAATGAAGATTTCTAGGCCCTGCCTTGAATTTCTGATTCAGAAATTCTAGGTTGGGTCAATGCATCTGCCTGTTCACAGTTATTTGTTTTTTTTTTCCAGGTACGTTTGAAAAACACTGTCCCAAAAAGAAGAAACTCAGGAAAACACAGCATATTCCCGGAGACGCAGGGCTGTGCATCAGGAGTACCGAGAGTCGCACCGCGCACCGTCAGTGATGATGATGGTGAAGCCGGCAGGCTGCGGAGCTACGGAACACTGAGGCCCAGCGCTCAGCCCTCCTGGTTCCCTTCCGGGTGTCAGGATCATCCCTGGGATGACAGTCCCTGTGTGTCATCTCCGGGAAGACATTCTCATCGTGTCACACCAGAACCCTGTCCCAAGTGTAAAGCGCACGAGGCGGCGGCGGCGTGGGGCGTCCTCTTTGTGGCGGCAGCCGCGGTGGCCCAGAGCCCGCTCGGATCCCGCCCGGGGCCGAGTCGAGCGTCCCGGGATCCACGGGACCCCACAGCTGCTGCACTCCGCGGGGCACGCTACTCACACTGACGAATTGGATGTCGTCCTCGTTCTCCTCCGCGGCGGCGGACGCGGGAGCCTCGGGGCGGGCAGGAGAGACGGCGTCCACGATCTATGAAAGAAGCCAGAAAACCTTAGTCCCCAGCCGCCCGGGGCCGAGCTACCGGTGGGCGCGCGGAGACAAAGCTCGGCCGGCGCGCGGCCGCCCGCACCAGCCGCCGCCCCGGGGCTCTCCGCGCCGGAGGAGGGCCGCGCGCCGCCGCCCGTCCCCGCCGCCCCGGGCGCAGGGCGGCCATTGTGGGGCCGGACGGCCGGGAAGACACGGCCCTGGCGAACGGCCCGGCATCGGCGCTCACCTCCGGCCCGGGGTCGCCCATGTTTCCGAAGCCCAAGAGAGAGAGGCGGCGCCCCCGGCCGTCCACGGTGCCCCTTCCTGCCTGCGCCTACGAGAGGTCTGCCCTGGCCCCACGCGCACGCAGACGCCGCTGACGCCACAGGCGGCCGAGACGCGAAACGGCAGGCGGTGCTGGGGGCGGGGCGGGGGCAGAGCAGCGCGCTCCCGCCCCCTTCCGCACCCCGGGCTTCCGGCCTCCGCCACGGGGCCGCCGGGAGTTGTAGTTCCCGCAGCGTGACCCCGCCGTCGCTCGCACACGCCCACTGCGTAGGTGGGAAAACGCTCGGGGGACATCCCCTAGGCCAGGCGCGCTGTAGCGCAGACGTGGATGCCGCAGGCCCTACGAAAACTGCACCGGCATGCAGGGGTGGAGGCAGGCTGCTTGCGAGGGCAGCGGGTTTGAGGCCGGTCTAGACCTTCAATAAAGAGACTGTCTCAAGATTTTAAAAAAACATTTAGAAAGGTCTGGACTTGTAGTTCAGCCTCCAGGGGTCAATCCTCAGTATTGCAGAGGGGGTTCAAAAAAAAAAAAAAAAGGTACAGAAAATCGGAGCCTTCATTTTTAAGCACTAAAGTCCGGTTCTGCCGCGCCCAGCGAATGAAGCCAGTGACTGGGCCGAGAGGCTGTACCGGCCGCGCGCCCGAGGCCCTGCGCGGTCCGCGTGGCCCGGCCCACGCGCCCCAGCGCCCGGCGTTCTGCGGAGTCGCGCTGCGGCCCAGCCAGGGGAGCCGTGGGTCCTCTGGAGCAGAGCTGTCGTCCGCAGGGCGCCGCGAATTCCGGTTCCCGTGCATAGAGCTCGCTGATTAAGGAAGTCTTGCGATCGTATTTCTCTTTGATGGCTTCCCGTAGTCTTAATTTCAGGCAGGGTTGACTGTTCGGGAATGAGAAACAAACAATGAGAGCAAATTTACTAGTGCTAGCGATACAGGAATGGTATCAGGACCTCTCTAAGGAAGTGCAACTCCCAACCTGCTAGGGGTCCCATTCGCTGAGTTGGGTGTTCTGTAAAATCGAGGGACGAGCTCTAGGGACAACAGAGGTTAAGAGAAGGAATATTTATTGAGGAGGAAAGGGGCAGCTCCTGAGAGGCAGGAAGGGTCCTGAATGGGTTGCCGAGGACCATACTTCTCAGGGGAAGTTTTATAGAGCACAACCACGTGGATATAAGGTGGTTACAGCTATGGTCAACCAGTAAGCCGCTTGGGTAATACTGATCCGGTGGGGAAGCAGGTAACAGCGAGTGCGCATGGAAAGAACAAGAACTTCTTTAGGAAGTGATGAGTTCATGGGTCTTGGTCACCCAGTAGGGTGGCCGATGCCTCTCTAGACCTTTTAGGCCAGGTGGTACCCCTTCTCTTATCCTTTGGGGGAAGTATGCAGGTGTAACTTGCATCTCCAGCAGCAGCTGTGATGTGTTTGTTCTTTAGCCCTGACTCCCTTGAGGGCCTAGCCTCATCCGACTGACTGAGCTGTTTATAATACTGGTGCTAGGAGGGACTCAACCTAGGCTTTAGTTTTGTTATGGTTGTGAGAGCAAAGCACACTGATTTCTGTTTCAGTGCTATGGGCCAAGGGTGGGAACGAGTATCTGTTTGGCTTCCTTTTTCTTTCTTGCTTACTTTCTATTTCTCTTCTTTCTTTTTTTTTTCCCCCTTTGAGGAGATGGAGAATACGGAGGTTTAGCGGAATTGAAGAATCTTGAGGTGCTCCTAGGTAATTTCCTTCTCCTCTGGCTTCAGTCTTGGCTGCTTTACCTAGAGAACAAAATGGAGAGTTGAGGGCCAGAGCATAGAAAACAGGTGTCTTGGTTACTTTAGTTGCAGAGACAAAATACCCAACGCCCCAAATCAAGGAAGAAAAGGTTTATTTAGCTCACCGTGAAGGTTTCAATCCATAATCAGCTGGCTCCAAGGCAGGGTGGCCTGGCCCAGGGGTGACACTTCAGGGTGGCAGAAGACAGCAAAGCAACAAGAGCAAAAGTGGAGGCGGGAGTTAACAAGCCTCTTTCCCTCCATCCCCACCAGGCTACCCCCGCCACCCCAGGGCGGGTGTAGCACTCCCAACACCTCCATGCCCACCTCTTGCACAGGCTGAGGAGGTTTACAAAGTAAGGACTCTGGCTCCCTGCTGAGTGGCTTAGTTAAACTTCTAAGCTCAAGTTGACACAGTGTATCAACTATAACAACAGGCAAATTTAAATTTGAGGGTCAATGGAACAGACAGCAAAGCTTAGCTGGAGCAATGGAATTAAATGCTGGAGCAATGGAATTAAAATATACGTTTCAAAGTATTTTTACGTACACCCTACTAAAACAAAGCTTGACCTTTTTGTTAAAGTATGTATCATACACCACTCTAAAAATGGTTCACTCTAACTCAACTATACATATTAATCTTTTCTCAAATACCTTACCCACAAAAGGCCTTTTAAAAAACACCAGTAGTGGTCAGTAAGGTTTCTGAAATGGGTTTCAATGGGAGAAAATTGTCTCTGATGGTTTATGTCTGCTGTACATGATTATTTAATATCTGGATTTTGACCAAATGCTTTATGCTTGTTTCTCCATCGAGTGAGTTTGAGATTTGTACAGGCCAGTTGAGAAGTAGAGACCTGCCTATTATGAGTTCTTCAAATGCTCTATATGTAAATTACATAGTTCTCAAAGTTTTAAAAGTGTAAGCAAAACTCTTACTCAAAAGATACTCCTGATGTACAGATGAAAAGCTTGGTGGGACATTTACGTGGTCACAGGTAAGACTTAACACTCTTGGGAAGCAGCCAAAGCAATATGCAGCTACAGCTGAGAAAAGCACCTGTTACTCAATTCAGTAATTGATGTTGCAGGGATTCATTCTAATGGTAAAAGTTTGAAACTAGCTCAATGTGAAATGAATGGGGGAGAGAATGGTTAAATTTTGGTACATAGTCTATCAATATAACATGGACAGAAATTTTGTTTTTACCTCCACCGACATTGTTTACCTACGATTTCTTTCTTTTCTTTTTTTTTTTTTTTTTTTGTACCAGGGATCAAACTCACAACCTTGCACCTGCCAGGCAAGTGCTTAGGCCACTGAACTAAATCTCTGGCCCTATTTTTTGAGACAGGGTCTCACTATGCAGTTCAGGCTGGCCTTGAACTCACTTTGCAGCCCAGGCTGGTCTCGAACTCACAATGATCCTCCTGCCTCAGCCTCCCAAGTGCTGAGATTAAGGGCATGCGCCACCATGTCTGGCTACCTAAGATTGCTAAAGGCTTATTTTTCAAAAATGATAGTGATATATAGTATAAAGCGAAGCACATCAAACCACCAAACAAACCATGACTAAAATATAGGAAGCTTAATTAAGTATCACTAGTGATATTTTCTCCCTGAGTTGTTGAAAAAGAGTGTGTGTAGAAAAAGATTTGAAGCCAGGTGTGGTGATGCATGCCTGTAATCCCAAAACTTGGGAGACGGAGGCAGGAGGATCGCTGTGAGTTTGGGGCCAGCCTGGGCAACATAGTGAGTTCAAGGCAAACTGGATTACAAAGTGAGACCCTGTCTCAGCAAAACAAAACAAAACAAAAAAAAAGATTTGAAGCTCATCAGTAAGAAATGAGAAACATGCTATAGTCCCCCAAAGCCAAGTTTATTTAGCTTGGCATGGGAAAGGAGACAACCTATGGCAAATGTTCAGTCATAGAAAGTTAAGAAGAGAGCTGGGCGTAGTGGTGCACGCCTTTAATCCCAGCACTCAGGAGGCTGAGGCAGGAGGATCATTGTGAGTCCAAGACTGGCCTGGGCTGCAAAGTGAGTTCAAGACTTGCCTGAACTGCATAGTGAGACCCTGTCTCAAAAAAATAGGGTTGGGGATTTAGCTCAGTGGCATAAGTGTCTGCCTGGCAGGTACAAGGTTGTGAGTTCAATCCCTGGTACCACAAAAAAAAAAAAAAAAAAAAAAATAGGAGAGTTTGGTTTGGGTAATTTTATTGGCTAGTCTTGTGAAGTGGGAAACTGGAATAGGAAGGAATGAAGTTGTTTGCTGATTGGTTCAGGTTTCAAAAATGGAGCACTTTATGGGTAAGATTTTTTGTGTGATTGAGAAGTCTTGTTTAACTGCGGGTCTGTATTGGGCCTTTTGTCTTGATATCTGGCCCACAGCAGGAGATGTGTGTCTTTTCCAAGGTCACAAGACATCTGGTCCTCTATGCCAGCTCCTTTGAGGGCCTAGCCTTGTCTGATTACCTATAATATTTCTAACTAACTCAGCTGCCTGTAACATTCCCCGCTCTGAAGAAGTAACCCGAACTGCCGTGAGGGGCAATGGGCGGTGACCAATCTGGCTTCTTCAGGCTGAAAGGGGTCCTAGTTGTGGATCGGCAGTCAGATATACTTCTGCAGAGGTTCTGTCTAGAGGCCCTTGATAGATGCTGTTTGACTGTTTTAAAGTCACTAAATCTAAAGCTGCTCAGAGAAAATAAGAATGAGAGAGATAAGGAGGAGGCCTTTAATGTGGAGGGCATGGGAGAGCTTTAGGGGCAAGGAGGGGGTGTAAAGCTCTCAACAAGAACAGAGGAGTGTAGTTACCTTTATCAATTTTGACTGGGGGAGGAGTCTGGGGAGGTGGGCAAAATGACATATTGACAGGTGATTTGAGGGAGCATCTGCCTGTGTAAAGCAGGAGACAATGATTTATTGGGGTCTGGGGGTGGAGGCTTGGTGGGTTGTGGAGTCTTGGGATTGGAGAGGGCTTGGTGTAGGCACAAAAGGGAGTGGGAAGTTTATCTCTGGAATGAGAAGGAAAACTTGGAGTTTACACTTGGAGAGCTAAGTTGTTTCTCTGGGTCCAGTATCAAGTTGGGGGGATGCTAAACCCCAGGCTAGCAGAACCTATCAGATGCCAGGCATTTTTATCTTGGGTAGGCATACAGCTTTGAGTCTGGAGGAGGTTAAGTCAAAGAAACAAGTATGCATGGGCCAAATAATAGAATCAATAAAATAATTTATGAGTATGGTTAATGAAGATTTTTACCAAGAGGAGCTAGTAATGGCTTTCCATAAGGAGGAAAAAGATAAGGTCCAGGGAATTTCAGAGTCTGACATGTCATTAATTTGTTATCTAATATCTTGAATAGCTATTGAGATATTAGTAGACGAATCAGGAATTTATACACAGCACTCAGTCTTTACAACTGCACAAGTACCTCCTGTGCTGTTGTTAGAATGTCTAATGTCATCCGATTTTGGAGGATGACCTATCTCATTAATTTTTTTTTATTTAGGAGAACTCAGCTGTGGTATCATTTAAGGCCTGTTGAGTATAGTTATTTATGGCCTCAATATGCATCATATAACCTTTCTTTAGACAAGATCTGGTGGATGCCAGTAAAAGGAATCTAGCATATTTGTTATTGTTTTTATCTGTATGATACCTTGGCTTTTGGCACCTTTTAGGCAAGAACAGACTTTCTGGGAGAGCCAGAGAAAGATTTTCAGTAGAGGAGAAACATGGCGGGTTTTATAGACTGGCTAACCTACCATCCAGCCCCAGGTTTTTTGGTAATTTTTTAAAAATGGTATCGGGGATCTAACTCACAACCTCGCACTTAACAGGCAAGTGCTTGAGCCGCTGAGCTAAATCTTTGGCACCGCCACCCACCCACGTGCCCCATTCTCGGTTCTTATGCCCTAGCCTACTTTCTAAGGCAGGCACAGTAAAAGTTCACATCCTAATCTCTCCTTGCAGTGAGGATGGTCATGCTGACACCATTCTGGCCAGCGAAGTGTAAATCTGCTCAGAAGAGCTTCTGGGAAGCTTTGGTTTCCTGATGAGTATTTAAAGTATTCTGGGTCTTTTAATGTTGACTTAAATGCATTAAATCTTAAACTATGTCAGCCATTCTGCCATCTTTTCCAAGAGACAAAGGCCAAAGGCGATACAAGGATGACATTACTGAACTACATTGGCAAAGATGGTTAATAATCACCAAATTTCTTGTTACAAAAGATTATAAATCCGCTTATGTTGGGTTTTCTCCTGCAGTTGAACAACTTTCCACCTAATAAAAGTTATAATAAATGTAAACTCCCTAATTGCCATTCTCAAATTAGTGTGGAGAATAGATTTAAGGCAGGATAAGCATGAAGGCAGGAGATTTGGTAGGAAGCTATTGTAGTACTGCAAGCGAGAAAACCTGCTCAACGAGCACAGTGGGCAGATGGGAGACTCTAGGCAGGCTGGATGAAGAAGCTTCAAATGTCTTCTACGTTTCTAGTTTTTGCAACAAGGATGGTTGGGTCATTCTCTAAAACAGATGTGATTAAGGACTGGTAAATGCAGCTTTGGCCATCCGGTTTGAGCTGCCAATGGATAAAAGTGTGAAAATGATGAAGACAGCCGACGATGAGACTTGAAGTTGAGTGAGGTCTCGACTGGAGCCACTTGGATTTGAGAATGAAGGCTATAAAATAGTGCTGTCTAGTAAAGCTGTCATAGAAGCCTTATACATAATTCTAAAGCAAAAATAAGATTCATTTTAACATTTTATTTAACACAATAACCAAAAATATTATTTTGATGTAGCATCAATATAAAGTTATTAAGCTGATAATTTTCATGCTATTTTAAAAATCATACATGCATTTTATATGTAAGCACATCTCAAATCCTCCAAATGCCCTTTTTATAAAAAATGTTTTATTTGTATATAACTTTCATACTTACAAGTGAAAAAGTATACCCATATACACAAATTGTTTCAAAGTTATTATTCTTTAGTGTTCACATCAGTACTAAAATAATCTCATTCATTTCCTTAAAAATAACTAACATGACTTCAGAAAAAAGCATCAGTGTAAAACCATCTATAGATAAAATCAATACATCCTATGCCAACTCAGTCTTGTTAACACTAAATTCAGTTACTAAGTAGATTGAAAAGTAATTCTAAATTTGTCAAAAACACATTTCTTAAATTTTTCTTAAGGTTTTTGATACATTTGCACAACATTGTCAGTACAGTTAAAATTTTATACACATTAGATCGTGTTAGATATGTAAAATTTTACTAACTTTCATTGTTTAGTTTTCGTTAACAAATTCTAGCATTTGGGTAGGACATAAATGAGTTTTTTCTTATAATAAAAGTTATAATAAATGTAAACTCTGTAATAGCCATTCTCAAATTCTTGGAGCTTCAAATTTAGATTCTTCATAAATCACGTGCTATCGGGAGAAAAGAAACTATCATTTTTGTTTTTATTAAGTGCTTGGCTAGCATTTCTGTTATCGCAAGAAAGTCCTAAATTGGAGCTAAAAATATAGTAGGTTTTATAGAACTTTTTACTAATCCCACCAACTGGCAAAGTATACAAATCACAAAGTATACATGATCACTGTCTTAATTCTTTCAGCATCCCTCTAGGTTGGTGTTGATTGATAGTTTGCATTTAAGTAATAAACACTGTACTGCACCATGACACTTGGAGGCCATTTTGAAAAACCTAAGTACAAATATTTATCAAGTTTTTGTTTGTTTTGGAGTGTGTGTGTGTGTGTGTGTGTGTGTGCTGTAGATTGAACCCAGGGCCTCTTGCATGCTAGGCAACTCTCTAAAATTGAGCTAAACCCCTAGACCCCTCAAGCTGGTTTTGAAATTCCAGTGAAATCTTACTTTTGACCTAAATGAGCTGAAAAAAAATATTTTTCTCACCCATCACTAGCAAGCCTGTGTCATATGTAAAATATTTAAAAATATCTGCACAAGTTTGATTTTAGTGTGTGATTTTATGATACTTCATAATTTTTATATCCTCTTAGGTAAAATGTGATTAGATTATTTGTTGGACAGTTTCTCTCATATTACATAATTTACCTAAAGTGTTTTGTAATTTTTCAGTTTTGAATTGATCTTTGATATGGTTAGTTCCACATTCTATAAGCAATTGTTTAGTGGCTTAACTGAAAGCCCTACACGATTTTTTTATAAAGTATCTTTTTAGGCTTCACTCATAATTTTCAAATAATTTCTATAACTAAAATAATTTACCATTCATTGACCTAAAACTAGTTCACTTTCATTCAAGAACAGAAGCTATTTTATATGTCAAATAAATTCAGATGCTTTTAAAATTGTTAAATATTTTCACTAGACATTTAATTCTGACCTCAGGTAATTTAAATTGATACATAATAGTTGTACACATTTATGGGGTACAATGCACAGCTTTGAAAGGTAATTTATCTAAGTCATTACATATTTGAATACATATGCAGTCATATCCTATAATTTTTTCATAAATGACAGTTTATTTTTTTCTGCCAACATAAACTGCAATTGCCGTTCATCATGTAATCTGCAACATACCTACTTTGAATTTTTTTCCTACTTTAAAATAATACTTTTTTAAGGGAATAAAACCAGACAATAAAATGACGACAAAACAAAACAATGAAAACAGTATCAGATTTCAAAAACAAAACAAAGGAAATCCTCCGTAGCTACTATATTGCATACTGTACCCTCTAAACAGATGTTCTGACTACTGGTCCCAGGCCTGCAAAGTCAATCAATCAATACAAGCATTAAGTCATTTTTGTACCTCATTTGCTATCTCAGCCTGTGTTCTTCCAAAGCAACTGGTTGCCTATACAAGAACAAGGAGGGACCCTCTTCTTATCTCCCATCCTGCACACCTGCTGGCTTTCAGGAAGGCTTGGGTTGACTTCTTGGTTCTCTTCCTGGCCCACACCTCCACTGGCTCATCAGCAGGGCAGACTGACCTCCAGGTTCTCTTCCTGGTCCACATGGCTGCTGCTGGCTCACAGGAAGCCTTCTTCCAGGTTTGCTTACTGTTCCAGATGTATTAGCTTCAGTATCTCTACTTGATTCTTTTTCAGTATGCCTTCAAGTTTAAAATTTTGCTCATATTCACGTATAAACTAAAAAGAATTCAATTATAATTAAAATAAGTTTTCAATTTAATTACCAATGATAATTTACATAGGGATGACTAGAATTCTTATGATCTGCATAAAATATTCACATAAACTTTTTTTTTTGTCAGTACTGGGGATTGAACTCACAACCTTGCACCTGCCAGTCAGGTGTTTAAGCCACTGAGACAAACTCCCAGCCCTATTTTCTTTTGAGGCAGGATCGCAATATGTAGTTCAGGCCGGCCTTGCTCACATTGTAGCCCAAGTTGGCCTCGAACTCACAATGCTCCTCCTACCTCAGCCTCCCGAGTGCTGGGATTGGGATTAAAGGCATGTGCCACCATGTTTGGCTTCATATAAACATTTTAAATGTTACATGAATTCACAGAATAATTTGTATTAACTCATCTGTTGGTAAAGACTTGGTGATATACACACTTAGAAATGATGCACAAGTTTGACAAGCACATGATAACCTCACCAAGATAACAAAAGGAAATGTGGACCTAAAACACAGTAGTGTTAGGCAGAAAAATATTTGTATGGCTCATTTTTATATTTAATTAAAATTAAAAAGATTAAAAGTTTATTTTCTTTTTTAAAACTTTATGAAAAAAGCAAAACAAAATTTAATAACAAAATAACAGGAGAATAGCAATAGTTAATACATTGAGTGTTGTTGTCTTTAAAGTTGTTATGCAGAGTATAAGATATGGGCATAAAAAATCCTCCAAAGGACATTAGCACAAACCTTTCTTTTCAATGAACTAAGAGAAATGACTAGTATAGCTACCTTGTATTTTGTTTTTCTCTTTTTCCCTTCCTTCCTTTCCCCTTTCTTCCATCCTAGTTCCTTTTTGCTTTTGAACAATTTGTTCCCATTTCACAATATGTATTGTGCATTTTGGACCTTACATATTCTTTCAGTTCCTCACCCCAGGGAGACAATACAATATTTACACATGTGAGTCTGTTTTGTTTCATTTATGAGCATGATCTCAAGTTGCATCTATTCACCTAGAAATGTGTCAAGTTTATCCTTCTTTATAGCTGAATCATACTCCATTGTATGAAAATACCACATCTTTTTTATTCATTCCTTGGTTGATGGGCACTTGGGTTGTTTCCAAGATTTAGCTGTTTATAAACTGCGCTGCTATAAACATGGGTGCACATGTATCACTGTGGTATGATGTTTTTAATTCTTCTGGGAAGATACCCAGAAGGGGAATAACTGGGTCAAATGGGACCTCCAATCATAGTTTTTTTGAGGTATCTCCACACCAATTTCCATAGTGTTTGTACCAGTTTACACTCCCACCAACAGTGGAGAAGAGTTCCTTTTTCCTCACAGTCCTGCCAGAACTTGTTATTAGTTGATTTCCTGATGATAACCATTCTCTCTGGAGTGAGATGGAATCTCAGAGTTGTTTTAATTTCTATCTTGAAAGACCCATGATGTTGAACATTTTTTCATGTACTTATTTGCTATTTTTAATTCTTCATCTGAGAAGTGCTTATTCATCTCAGATGTCCATTTTTGGATTGGGTCTCTGAATTTGGAGGACCTGACTTTTTTCAATTTTTTACATGTTCTAGATATAAATCCTTTGAGGAACAGCTGGCTAAAATTTTTTCCCATTCCGTGGGTTTTCTTTCACTCTGTTGGTGATTTATTTTGATATGCAAAACTGTTGAACAAGACGAGATTCCTGTTGACTCTTTGAAGTGTTTCCCAGGTGGTCTCGGTTTTGTTTATGAGCTCTCTGCCTACACCTACATCTTCAAGAGTTTTCTTTTCTTTCTCTTCCAGTAGATTTAGTGATTCTGTTTTCATAGTTAGATCTTTGATCCATTTGACTTCAGTTCAGTGCATGGTGATAGACATGGTTCTAGTTTTAGTCTTTGGCATGTGGAAAGCCAGTTTTTCTAGCACCATTTATTAAAGATACTATCTTTCTTCCAGTGAATATGTTTGGCCCCTTTGTCAAAGGTAAGGGGGTTGAGTGTGGGGAGCCACATAAAAGGTCACCTTGGGCATGTGGGACGCAGCAACTGTAGGCCGGACGGAGTGTAAGCGAGGCCTTGGGGAAGGAGCAAAGCCTGAGCTAGATTACCCCTCCCATCGAATAAGCCAAGATGGCGACCATATCCTGCTTCCGCATATTACACAACCCCACCCCAGATGATGTATCGCTGACGCTGCCCAATGAGTGCTTGCACATTGCTGATATTGGATTGGATAACGAGACAGTAGATAAGCAGCTGCCCGCCCAGGGGGCG